>JAQQAE010022847.1:0-10170 GCA_029823295.1 Pseudamia nigra
TATGTTCTGTAAAGCACTTTGGTCACCTACGGGTTGTTTTAAAGGGCTATATAAATAAAGTACATTACATTACATTTACATTACATAACATGATAAGAACAGGCTTCTGTAAAAGTGTGGCAGCTGGTGGCACCCATGTTACATGGACACTCTAAATGACTTGTTGGTGGACAATCTGAGTTTCTCCAACGTCTTTGGTGAAGCTTTACACTGAAAAGTGTTGCTGCCCAGAAGATGAAGACCTGTGAGTGACAGGTTGTGCCTCTTCATGTTTAGCCTATACAAGCCAATGAGGCAATGATTTTATTGCAATTTAATTCAAAAAGAAATTGTCTGAATGTTACAAATGTTACATACCGACTGAATAAATATTTGAACGGTCAAACTCAAGTTTTTTGTGTTGAATATCTATCTATGTACTTTAATCAAGTATGTTATGTTAGAATTGTCTACTTATTCTTTGGGATGCAGTTAGTATGATGGACTTGCAAAAGAAGCTACAAGCTAACTGACACGTTTTGTCTGGACACAGAGTTACACTTTAATCTACTTTACACATGGCCTTCTAATTTACATTGTCCATTATCTTGCTACTAACGACTGTGACCTTCTCCACTGTTAAACACCAGCCCAGGAGAAGAGAAGGGGTGGAGGGGGGTGAAGCCCCAAGAAGAGAAGGGAGCCAAAGAGAAGGGCAGGATGACAATGAGAAGAAGGAGACAAGATTTTTAGGGCCCTGGCATTCTCTAAAGTCGTAAATCTGTGCTTTATAGTGAAATGATGGCAGATAATGTAAGTAAAGGTCAGCACAGCGTGTCAGCCAACAATAGATCAAGGGGACTGATGATTGTGGCCAGATACTGCTGGGGTGGAGTCCTGCCCACTTCATTTTTTTTCCCTCCAACTTATTCCTTCTTTGCTTGCATGCTTGTTTATGCAACATCTGAGGCTACAAATCTCACACACCAACACACAGCTGTAAAATATGCAGCAGCCCCACTGAGTGGATAAATTGTTATTGATAGCCACAAGACAAAATGTGTCAACATTGTGTTTCACAGTCAGTATCCGGCATGAAAATCTCATAAATTTGTTTTTCAATTGGCTTTTTATTCCTGTGAGGAAAGCAATGATTGGGTGATAATTTAGTAATTACAGACCTTGACTTTAAGTCCTTGTATTTCATCTGCTGTGCCAGATTGTTAAAATTGTCAGTCCTGTGGCGTATACAAAATATAATTTAATTGTCACAGTTTGGTGTGACTTTTTAAACATTACACCCTTGGATCTGATGCATCCTTCAAACATCACTCAATGTCAGCATAAAATGTTTGATCTACTGTGCCGAAAAGCCATATGGGTATTATTCAAGATTAAGACACTATGTCAAACAAAGTGTACAGAGAGCATCTACAAAAGTTTTTATTTTTTTATTTTACAAGCAAATTGATTAATTGTCACATTACTAGAGCTGTACATAACTCACATTTATTAGTCAATTCAAATGTGTCTTTTTAATGCAAACTGTCTCTTGTTTTTTTTTCCTAGAAATTTATTTTAAAAGTCCATTGACGCAAATTCCAGTGATATTGTGACCGCATCAACTGTAGCAAAGTCCTGGGTAAATTATGTTGATAGTTTACAAAAAAATAGCATGATGCGTGAAGCCTTATGGATATATGCAAAAAATCAAAACGAATGTTTCTGTGGTGACATTACAGAAAAAAAAAATCCTAACTATCTTGCAGCTTGTTGTGATTCAAGAGACCTAACAGGGGCCAAGAATTCTACCCACCTTTGTGGATTTTCAAGTTTTTGATGCAGTGAAAGGAGGCTTTGGACATTTAGTTCAGATTGACATCTGTGATTTCTGATTGTTATGGAGTCTCTTTGTTCATTGTAGAACTCTGTCACTTTCATGTCTTTAAACTTCAGCCTTGAACCAAGGGGGAGAAGCAGAGTGTGTATTCTATGGTTTTCCCCAAGAGGCAATGACCGGGGCTGTTCAGTGACGCCAGTGTAGAAGTAACTTCATGTTGTAATCCCACCACTGGGGAACTGATTGTCCAAGAAACTTTTTTTCCCATAGGAGATACATTTGACTTCTATCTGAAAATACTAAGCAAATAAATTATTTTCATGGGTCATCATGGTCTCAAATGTTTTATTTGGACCCTCTAAAAAGTAATGTGATGGTCCATCTTTAACTTTTTGCTTTGTTATAAAGACATTACAGCAAATAATCCAACAAATTGCTTCCCTGCTGGGGTTTGATTGACATGTCGCTGCAGCAGCAGCTTCAGACTTTTGTATCTTCTATTTATTCAATATGTTCATAGTTATACATGAGATACGCTCCACTGCAGCTGTGATTAAGTGTTTACACTAACAACACCAAAATATGACTTTGTTTGACACTGTGTGGTGAAGTTTTACCACATCAGTACGCTAGCAGCTAAAATTAGCTTCCCATGAGTCCTCTGGCATGAACACTTCATAAGCCCTGCTGCCGTTCATCCAAATATGGTTACATCCTGTTTTTGGCTCCAATATGCCATCCAGAAAGTGACAACCTGATTGGCCTCAAAACTGCCCTTCAGGAACTAATGGGTGATGTCACGCTCACTTTGTCCAGTGATATATACAGTCTATGGTTTTCCCCCTGATTTCAGCTGCTGCAGCTCTCAGCGACAAGTCAGCAATTAACTGTAAGCAGTAAGCAGAGCCAGGTGCGTGACTTGAAAGCGAGACTCCATTTGGAAATCGCCTCCCTGTTTCACGGGGTGATTTAAAAACATTGTTTCCTTCGTCTAACATTTACTCACTTTTGAAGTCCACTAGCCCTGCTAGAGAGACATTTATGATCCCTGTTAGTTATAATTGCCTGTGTTATCCCTGTGGATTCTCTTAAGGTACTATCTGTTGTTTTATCAAAACAAATGCTGAACTTAAGGATCTCAGAAAAATAAGGGGCCAATCAATGAGTAAACAAAATCAACAACATTAAGGGAATAGCTCTCACTATAACAACTGTACAACTCAAAGTAAGTCATGCAGTTTCAAATCAGGTCAAAATGAGCTCAAAGTATAGTGTATGACTAAGTTTGGTGACCCTCGGCCTCTTCTTCAAGAGGAATCGTGCGGAAAAGCCAAGGTTTGACACCGCTCACCCACCCACCCACCACAGGGATTATGACAATATCACTTCAGCCTAGAGGCCAAGGGGTTAAAATAGCCATCTGTAGTGAAAGACCCACTGCCTCACAAAAGTCTTTACCTCTAAATCTGACATGGTGGCCATGTTGTCATCTTCTCTCTGACTCTTCAAATCTCCTGAAATAAAAAATGGCTGACTGAACTGATTCATCCTCATTTTGTAAAGCTTAGTACAGGGATCAGCAACTTGTACAAGTGTCGAGATCTACAAAAATATTTGAAGCCACATGACGTAGCACAGTGTATTTTACACTTTGATTATTGTTTTGACTTGCATTGATTTGTTCATTACCTTGTTCATTTTTATTCATTTTGTTGTTGGCATTTTTGTGCATTTAATTTATCATTTTATACATTAGTGGGCATTTTTGTGATAATTTTGGTATTTTTTAATATTTAGTTGGGTATTTAGTTAATTTTTTGTTCATCTTTGTTTATTCTATTTATCATTTTATCATTCTGTTTTTTGCGATTATTTAGGTCAATTTTTGTTAATTCTGTGTAATATTTTGCTCATTTTTCTTATTTTTGTTAATTTTTTGGTTTTTGTTTATTTACTCAACTATTTTGTTTATTTTTATTCATTTTTACCAAGTTGATTTATCATTTTAGTAATTGTTATTGAGTTTTGTTTATGATGTGGCTTATTTTGGTCTGTTTTGTCTTAATCATGTTCATTATTTTTGCTTATTTGTGTTCATTTTCTTGATTTAGGTCATTTACTTAATTATACTGTTAATTTTGTTCTTTTTTTCAGTGTTTTTACACCTTGATCTTTTTTCATATTGTTGATTTAGTGCTTATTTTGGTCATTTTAATTTATTTTCATGTGTTACTTCCGTCACTGGACAAAGCCACAGGAGCCACTGGGGAGGAGCTAAAGAGCCACATGTGGCCCTGGAGCCACAGGTTGCAGACCCTTGTTTTAGTCTCTCAGCGCTATTTGGTTATACAGTAATTGCTTCTAATACATAAATTCTTGAAAACCACACTTGTCACTGTTTGATTATGACATTTTAGTCATATGCACCTGGACTCATAGCTCAGTCCAATGTGTAATTTCCTCTCAGAGTAGATTAAATATATGTGGTATACTTAGTGGAATGACTATACACAAAGTGAAATTTTGTTATCCAAAGGTTCCCCTGACACAATAGGTAATTTTTACAATTAACACTTCTAAAAGAGCCGCTTGAGCTAAAGAGGGTTTATTACTTAATTATGCCTCAGTGGTTAAGAAGTGGTTTAATATAAAAGTCATTTTTCCACTCTCTTCTATCCTGTGTGGGTCTGTATCGACCCACAGCTATGTACCTGTACTTCCAGCATGGATAGAAGCAAAGGTCCGTGTGATGTGGAGATTTACTGAACATTCACTACATTTACCTATTTTAACCTCAGAATAAATCAGGATTAGCTGAGTCAAATGAGAATTCAATCCCCAACACACACAATCCAATATTACCTGAGCAATGTGCAGAGTGTAAAACTTCTCTCATTACCATTCACAGGTCTGTCTTATCATGTATAACCAGACAAGCTGCTTGTTGACTCAACCTTGGCTTCACACAGGCAACATTTTGAGGAGAGAAATTATCATTTTGATGGGAATGATGTCTCGGTATGCTGCTGAAGCCACTCTGTCGTCTCCAGCTGATAAAAACTATAAAACAGTTAGAAGTCATATCTCCTGAGATCGAATTGGGATGCACTGATAACAACATGAAAAGGTTTTTATTTATGTGTTCCATTCTATATTTATTTATTGCAAAACAGCAATTCCAAAGCGCTGATAGAAATTATGGATTTGACTTTTAGACTTGTTAATGGGAAATGTTGGTTCTTCTCTGTCTTCACTTGAAATCGTATTTTCCACAAAAATGAATAAAGTCATGTCCTTCAAACTTTGGAAAATAAATCCAAAGCCATGAAAAATTAACCAAAATAAATGTACAGAGTAGACATGAATAAAAGGACTATTACTTACTTGCTTCCATTAACTATACGTATGTGTACTGTAGTTATCAAAAGTGCCCTGATGTAATTCTTATTGGTTTTCATTTAAAAGTTGGTTAACTAAAGTTTCCCCTGTAATGATATTTCTAGTGTTTGATGACCGCTTTTGAGACTGTGCTGACATTTCAAAAAATGTAGGAAAACTAATTGGCGATCATTTCCTCTAATAATGGGCATATAAAATGTTATTGACTGGACTCAAAAGAGAGACGGTATATTGATTTTGTTATCTGCTGATGGTAAGTGTCTACATTGTTATTTTCCTGTGTCGCCACCATTATGAACATCCGAGACGATCCATTACTTTGTTTTTTGTCTTTAATTTCTTTGTTCTTTGATTCACTTCTTCCTCCTTTTCTCTCATTGTTCCCCTCTGTTTCATCTGTTCCTGACTGAGATGGAACAACCTCATATCTCAGTAAGTCTGTTTCATGCCCTGTGGGCTTCCTTCGGCCCTACTGCTCTGCTGCTCTGGTTTCATCTGCTCTGTATGTAGTTTATGTCTACATCTGCACTTGTGCACATACTTTAAATGTAGCTGCATTCTTATACAGTGTATCTACACTTGAAGTATCTGTGGGCAGAAGCTTTCAGTAGGAGGCTCTATTTCTAACACATTACCTGTACCATTGTGTGGACACATCTCCTGTGTGTGTGAAGGTGTTTGTGCACAGACATCTGTGCCAGCGTTTGTTAACATGCCTGTAAGAGTGTGCTATGTTGTGCACTTCCACATACCTGCTGGGTATGTACTGCACTTCCATGTCTTTGTAACTAGATGCACACAGCAGTTGTGTGTGTGTGTGTGTGTGTGTGTGTGTATTATCTGGCATCAGCCTGTGTGTTGGAATCTCCTATTCTCTTCCCCCAGGTGTCACAGTATCATGATAAATGGGCTCGGCACCACAGAGACAACCACAATACCCCGTAGCAATATATTTCCATAACTCCTCACTGCTTTGGAGAAATATATGCCATCTCTTGATAACATTTGGGCACTATTATAAGACATTATGTGATAGACCTTTGGCTGGGAAGCCTTATAAAGCCAGTTGAATAAGTTTGGGCAGGCTTTTCATACATCAAAATGCAACTGAGAAGTCACTAAAGCGTGTTATGTTATATTCCTAAAACATACAACATATGACTGAGTGAGTACAGCATTGGCCAATATTTTATGTTATTCATCATGAATGCATTCAGATTGTGTTTAGCGGCAGCATCAAGCTTAGTTCTTGCAATAACAGAGTGTCAACTATAATACATCTCATTAAAAACCTTGTCTGCTGTGCACTGATCAGCTGTCGGTGTCTGTGTCTATTTAGCAAACTCTGCTAAACAGCATACATTATCGCCTGCAAACATAATGGTGCCTATTTCAGAATCACTATAATGTTTTGAAATTGGAAATATGGGGTGCACGCATTCATACTGTATATCAAATGTACACACGTCAAGCCAAAATATGTAACTGCAAATAAGACCATTTTGAGGGCCACCCATAAAATGTGTCTAATATACTGTATAACCGGAATAATGGCAGACTGATAGATTGTCTAAATCTGAGACAAACCCTCTTACCTGTTTATTACAGACGAGTTGAGCTGTAGTCTGAGATATGGCTTGTGACCAAGTTGATCCACAAAATCATGTAAGTAGCTCCCTTGTACCCTGGAATGTATTCAGCCATGTTTACAAGTCAGAGCCTGAGGACATTTTACATGTACAATGGACAAAAACAACAAAGTTCAGACAGATTTCTCTTTGCATCAAAATTTGCTCAGGCAGTTCTCTCGCATTTATGGTTAAATATGTCTTGTGTGGGGTTACAATGTAGTTGTTTGGTTGTCACTGAATGTTTGCACCAATTTAGTCGACTTTAGGTCAAATCAAATCTGGCCTTTTTTATTTTATTAAAGTTATCACAGAAGAATAGACGCAATAAAGATATACATTACATGAAAAGATATGGGATCTTTAAAGCTTTGAGTCCAGCAATGGACACTGTCATTCTGTGCCATAAAACCAAACATCGACCCAAAGTGTTTCTGCATTGTGCCAGATTATTAAGATTTATTTAAGTAACTGTAAAACCGTTCACTGTTAAATCAACTTAAATACATACTGTAGTTGAGTTTGTCAGTTCTTCAGGGGGTTAATAATATTGTTCCCGGTCATTTTTTCCGAAAAATAATTCTGTAAAAATAGCTTTCTGTTTCTGAATGAAATGCTGTGAAATGCTCTGCTCAAATCTGGCACGCTTAAAAAGAAAAATACATGTCCATAGGGGGGCTAATAATTTTGACGTTTTACATGCACAACAACTACCTCTTTTAGAAGTGGAATATTTTCATGGCATCACGCCTGTGAATGTCCTCTAAATGTGTATGCGTGATGGATGTTTTCATCAGTTTTTGTAACATGAGCCCACAATAAGTTATTTCACACAGGTAGGAAACACCTCTCCTGTTGAAAAGAACTGCGAACAGACTTCTAAATAAAACCTTGCATGTGTTGATTACTTTAAAATTCTTTATCTTGGGTGTGTTAGTAAAGCAGCAGCAGCAGCTAGAATCAATTGGCAGGTTGATGAGAAAATATAATGAGGACACAGAGAATGGTGCTTCACTGATGCAACCTCCTTTACCTCGCAGCAAATGATGATCTGCCAAGTTTGCCAGTTGTTCTTAAAGTTTCAAAAAAAGTCGACTAATTGTACGTGGTCAGTGTCCCTATGTACGTCTAATAACATCATTAAATAAAGTGTGATCCAATGATTAATAAACACTACGCGTGAAGTGGATGACCAGTACAGGCAGCTTCATCATTTTCCATCAAATTTTAAATATTAGATTTACACTCTTTCCTCCAACACAAACTTGATTCAGAATAATCATCTTAATTAATGTTGGTGCAAGTCAGTGTCGATCCTACCATTAATTCCCTTGTAACAATCAATAAAAAACATAGATGTATGTTTGTCATGTTAGACACGACTTCAGTTCATCCATAACTGCCATGAGGAGCATTTTACTCAAGTGCAATAACACCACCGCTGCATTAGTATTGAACTAGATGATTAATCTGCTGAAATCCTCCTTAAAATGCCTCAGTCGATAAGGGACTGATGGTATAAGAAGCTACAATATTACTAAAGCACTTAAGGAATGAGCACATTAGTTGAACATATTCTTTTTATGTGCAAGATCTAGCCTCATTTTCATGCTTTTGCACAGCTACAGCACGTCAAGGATGTACAGATGTCCCTTTCAGCAAGGAATATCAGAAAAGAACAAAAGCAGATAACCATGTCAGCACTGAGATTACACCTCATTTTAAAGCACGCATGAATGGGAAAATAAAGTGCCTACTTGCCTTTTTAAATCAACAATATTTCAGATTTTTTATCATACAGTTGAGCTTTTTATGACACTAATTATAGCATACCTGCCTTTTAAGAAAAATAATGTGTTTGAGAGCAGCTATTTACAGTAAGACAACTTTAATGATTTTAAAAGCAAGAAAGAAGTTTCTTTTTCTTTTTGCTTTGTATATTTAAATACACCAGAAAGTTTTTTTTATTTTAACACAAAAATGTCTAGAGTGTAGCAGAGTAAGACATACTACAAAAATGCCCAGGAAGTGACCCAAATCACATCAAATATGAAGCTACAGAGTTGGAGTTGTAAGAAAATGTTATGCCATTACAGATGTCATAAATTAACAAAACACTTCAAATGTTGACTTATTCATGCAAAAGCATTTGTATTTGTTGTAAATCAGCAAATTATTACCATGTTATTACATAATAAAGTGAAAATGTATCGCAATTTTTTAATACTCATTAGATAACCCCCTACAACATTTAGAATACCTACGTATATTTGCCCCCCAGTATCCCCCCAAAAAGAAACTTACTTGTAAATAACAGGTAAGCCAATAGATGTTCCTACTATTCTGCTGTTCGAAGTGTTGTTTGCTTGCTTGATAATTAATCATCAGGTTGTTACTTGTCCATAAAACCTTAAAACAATAGTTTTAAAAAATTTGTGACTGCACAGTCTGAGCAGCCACTGGATGAGCAGAGAGGGGAAGAGACCCCTACAGTAGTACGTCTGTGCTACATAATACAGAAGTAAAAAAATATATACTTCCTCACTAGTGAGCAACTTCTAGATAATTAGTGGGCAACAACTTTGGTGTCTGCGGCTTGGTCTGTGGTCGTACAGTATGTGTAAGCTAACGCTAAACACTACCTTACCCACTCAGGTAAACGTCATCAAGCCCCGCTGAACAAAGTCATATTGTGGTGTAAGCACGTAACCACAAATACAGGCAGCTGTGTGTGAGGAAAACAGAAGATAAGTAGGTTGCTAAATAGAAGCTGCAACTGATGCCAAAAATTATTAATCCCCCTATGACAATGTTGTTTTTTCAGTTCTTTCCTCAGTTGCTATTCAACAATGTCATTTTATTTCAAAGCATGCTAATATAATTTAATTTCAATTTTCAATTCAGAAAGGATTTGAGGCACTGCTGATTGTTGAATGGACACAAACCAGAAGGATATACTAATTTATCAGTGTCCTCTGAGTATCTATAACTGGAGAGAGAAGCATGGGAAAAATTTTGAAAAGAAAATTTCCTTAGGGGGAGCTAATAATTTTGACCTCCATTATACAAAGGTCCGACTCCACAGCTGAGTGGAGTTGCCATACAAACCTGTTTATCAAAGCCCAGCGTGGCAGAGATATCTTGGAGTATTTAATGTAATACAGTGGTACCTCGCATAATGAGTTTAATCCATTCCGGTGTCACGCTTGGTATCTGAATTTCTCTGTATACGAAGAGACTTTTACTGTACATGTAAATCCATTAATCCGTTCTGGACCCACGACAAACTCCCATATAAAGTATGTATTACACACCCCTACCTGC
>JAQQAE010022848.1:0-10170 GCA_029823295.1 Pseudamia nigra
CTTAGCGACTGCACTTGATGACACATTCAAAGTTCTTGAGGATTTTTGGATTGGACTTTTTACTTAACTGAGTGTTTCTTACCATAATAGGGATTTGTAAAGTAGTTGTAGTGGCACTAATAGGGCTATTGATTCTGTACCCACCCTTCCTCTGAACAAGACAACTGATAGTCTATGACAAGGCAGACCTGTAAACTGAAAACCATTCTAAAAGACTACCTCATGAATCTGATCAGAGAATGCCATGAGTGTGCAAAGCTGTCCTCAAAGCTAAAGGTGGCTGCTGTAAACAATCTAAAATATAAAACATATTGTGTGTTTAACACTTTTTTGTTGATTGCATCATTCCATACATGTTCTTTCACAGTTTGGATGTCTTTGGTATTAATGTACAATGTTGAAAATGAAGAAAAACAAAACTTTTGTGTGTTATCACCACGTAGAAAACTCAAGAATTTTCTATTCAAGTTTACACACAAATCCAAGCACAAGTTACAACAATGGGAGTTTACATTGTACAAAAGTGAACCAAACCAATTAATTGTTTTTGGGATTAATCAGAATTTAATATGACCAAGCCAATAAATCACATGGTCACTCAATAATAAACCGTTGCCATAATACAAGAAAACATTTCTAATTCATAAAGCAAAACGTCTTTATTACTTACAGCAAACTCTGCATGTAGCTTATGCGTGTTGTCACAGATGTCACGGAGCTGTTGGTGTGTCAGTGGGCGACCAGCGGACAGTAGGTACTCTCTGGCCGCCGCCTCCCTGGGGGTTACCACAGCAACGTTGAGCGGCTCCACTGAGCCCAGTGCCGACATGTCCAACACCAGAGAGACATTAGAGCCACGTCTGCAGAAAAACACAGAAAGAAATATTGTTGTAGTGTTCAGTCACCCACAAAGACAAGGTAAAATGCAGCTGCCAAACTGTAGAATTTTTAGTGATTTTTTTGAGATCTTTCCTTGTTTCAAACAGTGTTGCAACCACTATTGTTATAACATCCACTACTGTAATAATGGTCACTACAGTAGTGGTTGATGTTCTTGGCAGAAATTTTTCTCAGTCTCATTGAGATTCTTCCAAATGCATCTGTTTGTATTTTTGAAACATTACACTGGTGACATTTATTACAATAGTGACCGCATCGAGCAACCACTATTGTAATAAAAATGCTGCTTCTAAACTGCTTTCATTTTGTATGTAATTGTGTTCAATTGTGTACTATTTAGGGACTTTTATTATTCTAAATGTGCAACAATACATTCTTAGTTGATTAATTATACAAATAAAGACATTCATTACAACAGTGAACATTATTACAATAGTGGTTGCAACAAAGCAGGACTGTCACATATCCCACAAAGCTGACAGGATAAAGACTATAGTGGTCAATGTGACCACTGTGAATCACTTCAGGCACTTTGGAGCAATAATTTCTTTTCTTGAAACAAGCAGTAGTGTCACCTATCTCAAAAGTTGACAGAGTGTAGGTCTTGAAGTCATCAATAACGACGGTAAGTCTCAAGTAAACTGCCACTTTCAAGATATTGTGATTTTCTTTACAAGCTTGACAGGATGGACTTTTAGTCACCTATGGCAAAAGTTGACAGGATGGAGATATTCAGTTGGTCAATAACAATGGCAGCTTTCAAGTAACCTGGTTCAGTCAATATCAAGCACTTGCAAATGTTGTTGTTCCAAGTAATATTCCAGAGGCAGTAGCACCACCTATTCTAAAAGTTGTTGGGCTTGAGATTTGATTGTGTTCACTAACACAAGGTTCAAGTAAATCAGTTCAGATAATTTTGACATCTTTTTGAAAGAAGTAGTAGTGCCCTATGTCAAAAACCAATAGTGACACCAATCAGAAACTAGGTAGGACGTAGATGTTTCAGTCATCAATAACAATGACACGTTTCAAGTAAAATTGGTTTAGCTATTTTCAAGATATTACATGTTTTCTTTCCAAGCACTTGGGGATCTTTAGAAATGCCAATTCTGTCAGGTGTTTGGAGATCTTTTCTACCATCAGATGGAATCACCCGTCGGATAAAAGCTCTCCAAATTGAATCCACAAAATGTCAATAAATTCATGAAATCAATGTTGATCTGGTTGGAGCTGCAAAACAAAAACGTCCCTGTACAAGACATGTGGCAAGTCGCATTCTGAACAAAATTCAGAAGGCAGCTGGAGGTTGCACATGCCTAACAGAAAACCCTCACGCAGTTTCCTGAGGACTGGACTGAGATGGAGGCAGCGGTGAAATCAGGGGCTACTGTAGAGACATCACAGTGGACTAGTACACCACCAGACGAGAACATGGAATCAGAAACCAGCAATGTTGTTACATGGCAAAAAAAAAAAAAACATATAGTCCACTGTAGTCATTGAGAACCTCAGGTAAAATCTGAACAAAGTCTGTACAAAACATTTTAAATGTACCTAGTGTAACTCCTAATGTAACTCCGACCTTTGACCTTTCATTGGGAAATTTTTTGTTGCACGAAAGCTTGACATTGTCTGTATATACTAGATTAGAACCATATCAGATATTTTTTTTGAGATGTGAGTTTTGTTCAGTTTTCATACATGTTGACAAATAGGGAATTAGTTGGAGATTATTCCTGAGCTTGCCTTTTGACATAGAACATCCAGAGCACAACCATCAGTCACTGTCATCACAGCTTACACAAAAAAACATGGACAGGTTACAGGCAAGCAACATAACCTCCTTTTAGACGTATTGCTGTTATTGATCAAAATGTTAGTGCTTGCAAAGAGATTGCACATACAAAGGGCACTTAGGGAAAACATATTATTGATTTGCATTATTTGGCAGACTTCTAGATAAGGTGAGTTAACAAACCTGCTGTGAATTAAGAGCAGGATAGGGTATGAGAACTCATGTACATCTGGACAGGCTTCATTTATCTGGCAGTGTGCGCACAAATTCTTTTTTTAAGGTTTGCTTTTAGGCATCTTTGCCTTCAAATCAAATCAAATTTTATATATAGAGCACTTTTCATACATCGATGTACCGTAGTGCAAAGTGCTTTACATATTAAGGACACACATAGTACAAATAAAAAACAAAAATACATGGTAACGGGACTTTACACTGTGACCGTAAAGCTGAGGTGAGTGGCCCTCCAACTGCCCAGGCCAGAGCAACCCCAGGGCAGCACCCCATAGATGGGCCAGAGATAGCTCCCGGTGTGGACGCTTCATTGACAGAAGCGTGTAAGATGGGAGGAGAGAGAGTGACATGCAGTGGAGGGATGCCGGTTGGATCCACAATTTCTTTGTCTATTTTTGTGAGATTGAAATACTGATGTTTTTCGGACTTTTCAGCTTTACAGTCTCTCTGGAACAATCCCAGCTTTGACATTAATGCAACTCTGTGCCAGAAAATGAGGAAGAGGTGGAGAATGAAAAGAGAAGGAGGACAAACAAATGAGGAAAGTAAGATATAGAGGAGGTGAAGAAAAAGATGAGGAAGAAGTAGCCAACACTAAGGTGTGCTTTGATGAAGTATATGTGGGGGGACTGTCTTTGTCTAGCTGCATGTCCAGTTTCCTCTTCAGGATGCTGTTACTTCCTAAGTGTCTGATTGCTGATTGGCTGCTGTCCAGAGTGGACAATGCACACACACACACAAACACACAGAGACAACACAGACACCATGAAAAACATCCTGTTCTCACTCTCAGCCTGAAATCTTCCTTCCTTTTCTTACCTCAAGAAACACGGCATGTCCTGCACACTTTTAACGCCCTCGCTGTGAACACTGATGTAACCACAACAAAATGGCCTCTGAGGCTCAAACCCGTAGTCAACGGAAGAGTTCGAAGTGGCAGATAAAGACTAAAGTGCTCAACGCTGAGCTGAGATGCAGATAAAGATGTTATTTTTTCACTTATGAAACTACTTAAGAGGGAAATGCACAGGGGCCACATTTTAAAGGGCAATACTGACTGTAAGGAAACACTGACACTAAAAGGGTCTGATTTGAAAAATGAGGCCAGTCTATTATCAGTGCATAAACTGTATATAAATTTAAAAGCCCTAAACATCATATAAACTTAATAGAGAGTTAAAGAGGCAGAAATATGACAATACACGACAAAAAAAAAACAGCTTTCCACTGTAAAATTAATGCTGCAATGAGGAATTTAACCCCAAATGTAACCCTTTGATGGATTTTTTTCTTCCTTGATGTCACAGGCATATTTGTGGATTCGTGAGACTGAAATAGTGACACTTAAATTAAAATTAACTTGTTAAAGTGGGTGCAATATGTCTCCCGTAAAAAAATATGTCTCCTGTAAAAAAAAAAAAAAAACAAAGGTGATGTGAGCTTCCGATGCATTTATTTCTTTATCTATTTAGTTTGCTTTTTAAAACAGAGCAAACAAGAATACATAGAGGACAAATGACCAGTGAACTAATCCTTTAAAGTCATGGTGTATCCGTGTGTCCGTGTGCAGTGACATTTCCTATTCAGATTGGTTTCACTGTGCAATCAGTTCCTAATCATCTGCATGTGACTACAGCAATAGAAGGCCCATTAGAGAGGTCAAAGGTCATTTTGAGGTACATGTGTCTTACTCAATATCACACACTGACAGGGGTAGAATTGTTTTCTGGGACTGTCTGGTTTTAAGACGTTAACATGAGGGCCCCAGAAGGTCCTGGGTTTGATCCGAACACTGGGCGCCGGGGCCCTTCTGTATGGAGTCTGCATGTTCTCCCTGCGTCTGCGTGGGTTCTCTGCGGCTTCCGGCTTACTCCAGCTACCTCCCACAACCAAAAAGCATGCACTAGGGGTTAGGTGAGTTGGTCACTCTAAACTGCCCATAGGTATAAATGTGAGTGTGAATGGTTGTCTGTCTCTAAATGTCAGGCCTATCCGGGCTTGCCGGTCCCAAGCCCGGATAAATGCAGAGGGTTGTGTCAGGAAGGGCATCCAAGTAGGAGTAAGAGTAAGCATAAATGCAAGAAAAAAACAAGATAAGCTGCAAAAGGAACCAAAATTGAAGAAAATAATCAAGTAAATTTAAAAAATGAGCAAAAATGCGGACAAATGATGTGCAAAAAATGACATAAAAGTAATATCATAAGCACAAATGAACAGAAAATCAGTAAAAATAAACAAAATAATCTATTCAATTAAATAATTTTTAAAAATGAACAATTTAAATGAGGCGTTAATAAATTCCTCATTATGCGGTTACTCACTACCTGAGTACTTTTTAAGAGGTACTTTTTCACTCTTACTTTATACTAATACTTTATATTAATACTTTTTACTTAATTTTTATGAGTACTTCTACTTCCATTTGAGTCATTATAACTATGAAATACTTTTAGTTTAGTACCATATCGTTTTACTCTACTCACTACTGTCGACAACTAAAATTTTAATCATGTAATCACAGAGCTCTGAACTGCTCCTCACTTCAAAGTGGTGATATTATTGGAAACCTGTCAGCAGCTATGTAGATTGGATGCAAATACGTAGTAGGAAATAGCTTATAATGTGCATAAACTTGGAGAAGGTCCTTTGAGTGGACATTGAACAGTAGTCTTGGGAACACACACTTCATACGATCAGATGGGAGGTTCTAATGTGCACTTTCCACGCGAACCTCTTGAGGGAAATGAGGAGAAACAGCGCAGTGGAAATCGGTCCCTTTCATATGTATAAACACTGGTCTGAGGACACATACAGGCAGCTCAGTTGGAAGAGGCCTGAACAATCACAGGTTAGAGGTGACTGTACAATAAACACACATGGTGATCGTTCTCTTCTAAACGTGGTGTTCAAACTGAAATCCATTATGCAGCATTGTACGGTACATTACATTGTACATGGATCTAATAAACAGGGTAGTAGTAATAGCATCATGTTTCATATTTCAATAAAAAATGTTTCTCATCAATAAGACACAAGTAATTAACATCCAACAAACAAGTTTGTCCAAGGCTCAATTACCTTAGTGCTTTCAACTTTATTGAAATATCTGAAAATATGCTGCACATCTGATCCTTTGCATAAACTGTGTTTATGTGTTTTAATTTCCCTTATGTGCATCTAGTCTTCTTTGTGAAAGAAGTCAAAAATCACCTCTAGTGAGTGTTTCCATATTTTGTGAAGTTAACTCAAAGTCTGCATTAAATACATTTATAAAAATTGACCAAGTGAAATTATCTTCATTCTGTTTCTTAAAAGTAGCCTGTTTTTGATGTGGAATAAAAAAAAACCCTTTTCAGCCTGAAGTTAACATGCAGTATGTCTCCAGGGACCAGACCAGCTGCAGCCAATAAACACAGCAAGAGTACAGGCATGTGGAAATGCATGCCTATCCCAATTATACTTTGCGCGTATTCTGTAGGATTTTCAAAATGTACTCGCCTCTTTAAACACTTTTATATGACTATGCTAAATTTGTGTCTAACGTGGCAAATGTACTGAATATATGGTGTCGTTGCTGAGTCTTAATACATGAACATTTACAGACGTCGGCATATCTCAGTTACTTTTCGACAGAATACAGTATGTTCACCTCATCTATTGACACTGTTTAAATACCAGGCAACGTCACAGTATACAGTATATAGTGAAAAAAACGATTAGACCCCTTTAAAACTACAGTATTGCTAGTAATTTTTGTATTATTGAGTAAAAAGATCCATAAGTTTTACCATGTTACAATTCAAGTGGTGTGAGAGAGAATAAGAATTATGCTCACTTGACTTTGAGCTTTTAACCATCTCTGTCTCAAAACACCTGGGATTTGGCCAATCCCGCTTCAGATTTCCTCAAACATCACTTCAATTCAATTCAGTTCAATTCGATTCAGTTCAATTCAGTGCAATTTAATTGTACTGTATTTGTATAGCACCAATCATAATCCAAGATTATCTCTAGCCACTTCACAATTCAAGGCTGAAGCCTCAAAGACTATATGGAGAGCAAACCCAACAGAACCTCCAGGAGAAAAATCAAAAACCTCCAGCAGAACCATGGCTCTGGGTAGGCAGACCAGGTGGGGTTAGTGAACAAAAGAAAGACAAAAGAAAAGAGTAGAGCTAGAACAAAAAAGAACACAAACACAAGATGACACAGACAAACACTGGACCGGACTGTGACCAGCAACCAAAAGGACTTCCTGAATGATTAAAGGACTTCCTGAATACATGTCTCAACCTGTAGTCTTTTCACTTTTCTAAGGCAGTTTAAAAGGGTTTCTATTTTTATGTTTTATGTTTTTTATTTGGACGAAGAGAAGAGCGCTCCACAAGGAAGTTGTGTGTTTCCAAAGTATGGCATTTCCCCCACTGATATTTCTTCTCCCTAAATTAGATAATTTCAAATCATGAAATTTGAAGACATCTTTAGGGTCAAGGTCTAATTCATTTACAAGCATTAACCTGCAAGGGGGCGGGGCTTCTCGGCAGGTGAACTTGTCTCAGTGTTCTTACCTTTCTTGTAGTCCTGCAGCAGGTTTCATCCTGAAGGGGGAGAGGCAGGGCTTTAACTCGTGACTGGTTGTTGCTGGTGGAGCGCTGGCAGGGGGGACGTGGTTGCTGTTATTGACAAGTGGAACCAGGGCGGAGCTATTGAAAAGGTACTAAAGTCAGTAAAGCTGAATACTATGATCAGTTTCTTCAGTGAGATTGGTAGTCTAGTTAATCACCTGGGCAGAGGAACGACAGGAGGTGCGAGGCGGCGGCAGGCTATGATTGGCTGCTGCTGGGGAATGGGCGTGGCTAGAGCAGGAGGGAGCTCAGCTTGGACCATGCTTCCTGACGTCACAACCTGAACATCACAAGGGCGTAATAAAAAGTCATGTGAATGTGAATTTATGTGCTCCACCGTATTTTGTGTGAAGTAGAATTGGGTTGATGTGGACGTCAACCTTGGTGCCCTTTGCCTTCTGGGCGGAGTCTGGAGGGGTATTGGGGTTCAAGTGGAGGTTAGGGTGAGGGGCTTTGAGTCTGTCGGAAACCTGAACCTTCTCCTTTAGTCGGTACAAAACCTGTGAACAAAGAAGAGACAACGACAAACTTCTTTAGAGTAATTCAATTTATCAGTGTTTTTGTATTGTTTTCATATTTTTAAGCTGGTGAAAATTCATGTATTCGGTTAAGGTTTTTGTCAGCATTGCTTTGTTGTTTTGTTAGCAACTATCAGCAAAAAATAAAAAAACTAATATTTAGTGACACTTTCACACAAGGTCAGCAATGGCCCAAGGAACAAATGAGCAGATTTTGATGATTATCCTAGTCACTGACTGATGGAGAATGTTTTGAATTAAACTGAATTAGTGTAAGTGACTGGTGTCTGTCAGAGGAACTGCAGCTAGACAGCAGAATTCAGACCCATTATGACTGAAAGTGGACAGGTGTCCATCCATTTTCTACCCCTTAATCTTTGCAAGGGATGGGGGGGATGCTGGAACCTATCCCAGCTGACTTAGGGTGAAAGCAGGGTACTCCCTGGACAAGTCGCCAGTTCATCGCAGGACTGACACATAGAGACAGACAAGCATTCACACTCACATTCATGCCTATGGACAATTTAGAGTCACCAATTCACCTAATCCCTAGTGCATATTTTTGGTTGTGGGAGGAAGCCGGAGAACCTGGAAAGAACCCACGCAGTCACGGGGAGAACATGCAAATTCCACCCAGCATCTTCACCTCCACCCAGATCCACCCAGTATCTTCCAACTGTGAGGCAGGAGTGCTACCCACTGCAGCACCGTGTCGCCCCATGGACAGGTGTGTTTAAGTTAATTCATTATGGTCCATTTTTGTGCATCATTCCCAGGATTTTGTTTATCTTAGTCCATTGACATGGCTTTGTCATGAACTGACATGGAAGTGATCACATTATTAAGTTCTTCTGTGTTTTTCCTGCTAAGACAAATCAAAATGTCTATTTCTGAATGAACTGTGGCTTTGTTAGTAAACTGGGGTGCTTTGTTGGAGGTTTGCGCTCTCAGAATGCTGTTTGATCATATACGACAAGAACTTGGTTTAATTTGGTAAATGGTCTTGCACATGTATAGCGCCTTTCTACCCTATCACGCTCAAAGCGCTTTACACTGCTTTCCATTCACATACACATTCACACAGCAGTGACACTCACTGGGAGCAACTTGGGGTTCAGTGTCTTGCTCAAGGACACCTCGGCTGGTGGACATGAGAAGTCATGGATCAAACCGCCAACCTTGTCCATGGACAACCCACTCTATCTACTGAGCAACAGCAGCTTCCATTTTTATTTAAATGCATATGTGTTATGCAACATTCTAGGGTATGTGTTGGATGCTTGTCTCCATTTCTAAACTACTAGTAGCTACAGTTTGACACTAAATCAGTGAAAAGGGAACAGCAGCATTTTCATGGCAAAATGTTGTCCCTAACATCTAAATAGAATTCAGGGAACAGGCTGTTATGAACTCAGACAAGGCAAGGGTTGTTTTTATCATATGTTTATGATTAATACTATATGCCAATTTCATCAAATATATTTGAGAAGGTAGAACTGGAAAGATGTGACATAGATCTAAGTTGTATTAACTTTTATGTTTTTGCAAAGGCTTCTATTCAGATGAAATGCGGTACAGTACTTTCAATTCAATTATATTTCTACAGCGGCAATCATAATCACCGATTATCTCTAGGCACTTCACAATTAAGGGTATTCCTGACTTAGATTTAACTATATGCTTTGTCAAAAAGGAAAGTTTTAAAGGTACAGTGTGTCTGCATCCCGCAGACCCATATAGGAAGTTGGTTCCACAGGAGAGGAGCTTGGTAACTGAAGGCTCTGCCTCATAGTCTAGTTTTAGAGATTCTAGGAACCACAAGTAGACCTGCAGAAGGGAGAGTTGTGATTGGTTTGTAGGGAACAATAAGGTCTTTGATATAGGGTGGAGCTTTGTTGTTTAGGGCTTTATAAGTTAGGAGCAGGATTTTAAATTTCATTCTAAACTTTACACGCAGCCAATGAAGGGAAGCTAGTATTGGAGAAATATGATCCCTCCTTCTGACTCCAGTTAAAACTCGCGCTGCAGCATTTTGGATCAGTTGGAGACTTTTTATGTCTTTATTTGGGCATCCTCCCAGTAGTGAGTTACCATAATC
>JAQQAE010022849.1:0-10169 GCA_029823295.1 Pseudamia nigra
TTAGATCTTTGAGTCCATCTCATGAAAAATGGGATCAAAAACAAAAGTGTTGCGTTTATATTTTTGTTGAGTGTAGGATTGGGAGAAGGGGCTCACGTTTATCAAAGAATGGATTTACGGCTTGTGTGCGTGTGCTCTAGGGCTTTCCTGGGGTCTTCGGGTGAGGTGCTCAGCTGGGGTCAATCCAGAGTCACTGCAAATGTGCACTCTGTGATAGCAAATGTACTGTATGTGGCATTTTGCATGTTTAAACAGTGTAGAAACATGCAATGGCTAAAAATCAACAGTACGATGACCTGTGTCAGAAATTAGTGGTGCTCTTTTAGTTGTGAGTGGTAGTCATATTAAATTGTAAAGTTGGGGCTGGTGCAGTTGATCACACTTTCCTAGTTGGAATTCTGACTTGAGGGAGTGTTCCTGTTGCGATTTCCATTGAGGAATTTGGAAATTCTGACTTCTGAGTACAACTGGAACACACCATGACTCTTCACAAACCACACCTGTAAAATCAAAATTGTTCCAGGTGACTACCTTGTGAACATGATGACAGAATGCCTCAAGTGTGCAAAGCTAAATGTAAATACTTTAAGGTTTCAAGTCCAATGTTCCTACATTGGACTTGAAACCTTAAGTTCTCCTAAACCACACCAATATAAAGAGCAATTCTGAAGCCTCTGTTTTTAGGTCACTGTGGTTTTTTAATACACATTTCAGATTTAATGTGCCAAAACAAATGAACAGATATTGTCAGCAAGTTTATGAGACAAAATCACTGCCTGTCTGTATGACAGTGGCTGAAGGCCAGGTGGACCACTTCAGACTAGAGGCGTTTTCTTCTCTACGAATTTCACGACTTGGAGTTGTACCAGAGGATTGATTTAATTTTATTTGAAGTATGAAAACTGAAGACAGAGGGTGGCAAGCTGAGCTGTTTTCATCTATAAAATTTAGACTTTTCCATATTTCTACATTTTATGTATTATAGCCAGTACTGATGTGAATAAGTCACGTAATATAATTTAATACTGTACGTACAAACCATATTTTATTAATTTAAACTTGTTTATAAGAGCTTATATGCAATTTTATTTTGGTGGTGACTCAGCTCAATGGATGCTCTCGGATGATTTGAGCAAGCATGACACAGATGGCCCCTGAGATCTCAAAACCCCCAAACAAACTCCCCAAAGGGAGCAGAGTAACCTGATATGAAATAAAATGCACATATGAGACTATGTGAAGCAGCAAGCATGCTGCGTTTCCCTTATATCTGCATATCAAATGTGGCCTTCTCAACCGTAAGCAGGAAAATCAGCAACAGCTGAATGCAACAGGTGAACATCTGGACAGACACTGTAAAGTAACTTGATGCAAAGTAAACATACTATGTGAGACTATGTGACATTTACTTTGCATTCATATAACAACATGGCAGTCTCGTCTACATGCTTGGATTCATCGACCTGCAGAAAGTGTATGGGGGAACATTTGGCAAGTCAAAGATGACTTGATGCCCAGGTAACAGTAATATGGAGAGCTATGTGTAGTGTCACATGACACATCTCCCTTCGATTTGGGCAAGCTTGACCAACCGTCTCACCTGAATGGGAGCTTCAGTAGTCAACTGAACACATCACATGGCAAACCACCAAAAGTGATATGATATGCGGTATGAATTATTTTAGGCAACAATTTTGTTGCAACTCTTCTCCATTTTGGGAAGCATGCTGGACCTTCTCATCCAGATACAAACAGTGGCCTGCTGAATGCAAGAGGATGTACATTTGGCAAGGCACTCCAAATAAAAGTGATTTGGTGTAAACGAGATATACGACATGACAGTAAGCAATTCATTGAGGACTAAATGAATGACAGTAGGACCAAAATATTTCCAAATGTGTATAACATCAATGCTACACAATGCTAAAGCCCTTCCCGATCTGGAAAGGGAAAATGACTAAATACTGTGGTGATTTGTGTTGTCAGCTGACAGCATATTTCACCAAATGCTATCCAGCACCCGAGAGCAACAACCAACCAACTACTTCTGTGTTTGTTGGATTAACTGGGATGAGCAGTGTTAATTAGGTGGAAGCTTGTATGGACAGAAAACCTTGGGTGAAGTGGTGATGAACCAGTTACTGACATCTAGAGGCTTGGTAGGAGGAAGCTAGCACGCTGGAATGTGAGCCCGCTTTGCTTAGCTGCAGATGCTAACACCAGGAGGCTGAATGGTGTGCAGTATTTCCTGGTTTGGGATAGCTGACTTTGTGGATTATCTGTACTTAACTTCCTAGACACCAGAAAACCTTTTTGTGGCTCCACAACCAGAGGGTTTTAATGATTGTTAACAAACACAGATGAAAGGGGATTCCCACTACACCAACACACAGCAACAGAAACATGTTTCACTGAGACTTTAACTTCCACACTTGGAGACTGGTTAGCTGCATGAAGCAACAGGTTATCCAGATACCTTCATACTGAAGAGAACTGAGAAGATGTTTGGAGCACAGATGAGTATAGATTTATTATTATTATTTTTTTTAGATTTGCGGGTTAGCGATGGTCACGTGACTGCAGCAGCATAAAGGAATGAATTACCTCAGTCACACTTAAATGAGCAGCTGATTAGGGGTGTGTAAAGCAGTGGAGAGTGGACAATGAGTGGACAGAAAATTAGTCGCAGACTTCTGCACCTGTCTGGGCTATGCAGAGGCTACATTAGTATCACTTTAAAACCTCTTAATATAAGATGTGTGTGCTCTTACATGCTCATGTGAAGTTTATGTTGTTATTGTGAGCTGGACACCTGCATGGTAACAGTTGTGTTGCACATTGTTACAGTAGTGACGAAGCAGAAAACGCACTTTTGAGTAGGTGTTAGGCTCCAAAACTTCTTAATAAAAATAAGACTATTATGGCTGTTCTTATGGATGTAGGCAAAAGAGACATTTGTTAACTAGGTAGCGATGAGTAAAACTGATTTGCAATAAATAGCAGAATTGAAATGATCTCAAGGGATTTTTCTGTTACAAAAACAAAGAACCAACCAAACTGGGATATGAATGTCAAAATGTATGCTAAAAAATGTATATACCACAAAAACAGACTGAATTTTTCTCAGTCCAGTGGGTAATTTGGAACAGCCACACTGCTCATTAGTGCTTTTAATCCACTGAGGATCAGCTGTTAATTGTGGTTTCAGTTTCCCATTTGGTTTGAAAAGCAGAGGCAGTGCATGGTGGATGGCTTGAATATGTTCTCACCAAAACTGTTACTTTTTTATGAGTTACCGTATGACAAATAGACTTAGACATCCTGCATACAGGCACTCTGCTATTTTGATTAATGGATCACTCTATGTGTCAAGTCCTTTTCATAGACAGCGGTAGCCCATTCAAATGCATTTCACACATAGCATTAAAAACTCTGAGAAAGCTTGGTGAAAGTTAATGTTATTTTAAAAAACGTGAAAGTAAAAACATGTAAAAAAAAAAGTGTAGCAAAACCCACTTTTAACAGAATCTCTTCATTCAGTCAGATGCGGTCACAATCTGAAGTTTTGATGTTGCCCATAACATGGTTTAACTTTTAGCCTTTACTCGACAAGACATTTTCATTCATCCAAGCAAACTTTTGCGAAGATTTGTTTAACTTTAAGAAATGGTGGTCAGGCAGTTCTCTGATTTCAAGTTTTAAAGGTGTCTAAGGTTACTAATATGGTGTCTACATAATTGTAGAAATATTTTGTCTATTGTTTTTCCATAAACTACAGCAGAGTATGAATCATAAAGGCCCAACAATGGAGCTCTGTTCAGCGCCACAGATCATTTTTTCTGTACTTACAGTACATACACTTTATCGTCATAAAGCAACCCCTATTTTTGAAATAAGTCTCAAAACACTTGAATGCTGACCCAGAAAGTGCCACCTTATTTTAACTCCAACAGCAAGGGTGAATCCTGTTACCTGTGTTTCTTTTTTTTTTTGACTTACAGTAGGTGATAAAATGGAACAGAATAGAATAGAAACCTTTATTGTCATTGCACAACAGATATACAACAAAATTGCACTGCTTCTGCAGTCAGTGCAGCAGCAAGAATAAATACATTAAAATAAGAATAAAAAAGATTTAGAAAAGCAATATGTACAATTAGACACAGAGTATATGCAGTCATATGCACATCGACAATACACACTCCATTTTGGTGTTCAGAGTTCTCATGGTCCAGGGAAAGAAGCTGTTTTTCAGTCTGTTTGTCCTGGTTTTTAGGCACCTGTACCTCCTGCCAGAGGGCATGAGATTAAACAGGTGCTGTTCTGGGTTTGAGGGGTCAGCAGCAATTTTCCTTGCTCTCCTGAGACTCTGTGTGCTGATGATATTTTCCAGAGAGGGTAAAGGACATCTAGTGTTGTCTTGGGCAGTTTTTATGACCCTCTGCAGGTTGCTTTGTGAAAACATCAGCCATTGTTGCATTTATTGTGTTTACACTATCTGTCCTCTCATTACTGAAAACAGGTAGGCATTGATTGGGTGTGCAGCAATGCTACATCCTCTCAGGTGCAAGCTGAATGTTACATTTAGCTTACACATGTTATGATTCTATTCCTGGACACCTAGAATCAGCCTAAGCTAAGTGCTAAGCTACCCAGAAGAATCTCCGCAACTAAACCCTCATCAAATCCTATGTGTGTGTTCAGGACTTGAGCTATGTGCTACACTAGCCCTGGGTGAGGTGGTTTTGCCCTATCCTATTGGAGGAGTGCAAAACTCACTGACACACGGCTGGATCGGGATTCCGATGATCCCGGCCACCGGCATCCCGTCTGACGACTCGTTACCCAGCACTAGGGGTTACTGGCCAATGTAGTTCAGAATTTTTTAAGGTGAATATTTACAAACAGTGTCAGCGTGCTATTTAAGAGTTCGATGCCTCATTCCTCGTGGGTCTCTACGGCCTCAATTCTGAATCTGTATCTGAACTGTGTTCTCCAAACATCCTCCTCCTGTGTCCTTTTCCTTTGTCTGAGATTCCCGCACTCACACAGCTGTTCAAACCAACACCGTCCCCCAGCTGTCTGCAATGTGCTGATGAGAGTGAGTTTACAAAACCACGCCCACCTCATCCGATATGTCATATGTATTTTTCTCTGAGCTGAAAACTATGCCTACGAAAACTAGGATCATAACACTGAGACTCAGGGCAGTTCGGCAGCTACAATGGCACACTGTGCACTGTAATGGTGCAAAGTAGTATTTGGAGACTGCAAACATGGGAGCTGCGATACAATTAGGGGCAAACAGTGGCACTGCCAGTGTGGAAAAAAAGGTGTAATACCACCAACAGCCATGGTTTTCAGTAGTTTTGTTTGGATCCTCTCATGATCTTTAATTTTCTTTCTAACACATTAGGGACATCGAAAATTCTGATATCTATTTTTGTGCCTATGCTTGCCCATCTGCACTGAAATGTTGAAACTTTTAGCCAAATCTAAATTATTGAGTCCAGTATGTGATATTTCTTTGACATTTATTGTTTTCATATTCATTTCACCCACTGTTTCCTGTTGACACACATGCACAGTGAGAAGAAAAGTAGAAAAAATGCACAGTGATCAGATGGAAATCAAACATATTTGAAACCCATCCGAGGCACCATTTGAGGCTCTGACTGTTCTAGCTAGTTAATGACTTGCAAATGCAGAGGGTGTGTATGGCTGCAGATCGGGTCTAAAATTGCACAGTGTACGCCGGTCTTAAGCTGGCATTACCCATAAGCCTCACCATACATGTCCAAACATGGTCACTTCCTGTCACACTTTGATTGGTTTCAAATCACTTATTCAGAAACCAACAGGTCCATTGGACAGTTACCCTGTCCACAGTTCTATAGAGTCTATGAATGCAAAAAAAAATCTTTGGAATGAAATCCAAACTATTATTTCTAAACAACCTTAACAACATTTTAGAAGAACAAATATCTCCTTAAATTAGCTTTTATCTCAGACTTTAAAAGAATCAGTCATAGATTTGTATGATTGGAATTCTAAATTGAAAAGAAATAAAAAATTCCTCTTTTACATTCCTGCTCTAGCTTTTCTTGTTTCCTGACACTGATTAAATGACTAGGTGCACAGACATCCAGGTGCTGTTGATACAGGAGGGATTGTCAACATTTACTGTCTGTAACGTCAAAGAATTGTCAGCGATATGAGCATTCTTCAAATTTCTTCAGCTCAATCTTTTGGTTTGATGGTCTGTTTTGTTTAGTCACTTCAGCTCTCAGCAACCCCCACATAATAAACTGTGGGCAGCCTCTTCAAGCTCTGCACACACAAGCTGATTGTAGGCTTCCTGCCCAGCGTGAAATGGTGGAGAGCCAAAGCAACTGAGTGGCTGGTGAGCACATTCGAACACCCAGGAAGCCAGAGAGAGCCAGATGTTTTTCTCAGGACTTGGACAAAACCAGGAGGAAAGCGCCAGTGAACATTGGATGCCTTTCAACAGGTGGCAAGAACAAGGAGTCCGGCTCAATGCCTGTGTTGCTCTGTTTCTTCTGGACGGTAAGTAATGTTTGGCATTTGTTTGCTAGCACATTAGAGATAAATCAATACACTATTAAAGCTGTGAATGTAAAACTGCTTCATGCCCTCTCCTTGAATTAAAACTTTAATTTCATGGTTTGAAGTGAAAGTTTTAAAAAACATGAAGAGGTCGGATGGTAGTAAATGCATATCAATTCCAAGCAAATCTTTTTTTCCTCTTTCTTGTTTGGTTACAATCAGAACAGTGTATTGTTGGCCAATACACTGTTTTTATCCCTGTTCTAACAGATTTGGGGGGTGGAGGGGTATAGTGTAGAGCTCTGTGTGAACATTCAGCCCTGTATCTCCAAAGTCTCTAGACCTAAACTAACCAAACTTGGCACATGGATAGTCAGGGTAGGGAGAAGGGTTACTATGGCAACCGCCATATTTTCAAAATTTGCATATTCATTAGGTTACAGCATTGATAACTGCAAAAACATATGTTGCCTTGTAGTATCAAAACTACAATAGCTGGAGACACCAAATTTGTTTGTGATAGATCAGACTCTGGGATACCTCTCACTCATCAAATGACTTTGACCTTGAATCTGACCCTGAAAATTAGTGGGGTCTGAAATTATGGCACTTGGATGTACATATATTTATAGCTGTGTCTGAGGTACTCATCTACCCCTACTACAGTTTATACATTTCATAACCCTTCAGATTAATTAGGTCATGGCATCAATTTCTACAACAAAACCATTTTGTCTTATACTATCAAAGCTACTACAGCTATGTAATTAATGTTTCCCAAAACTGGGTGAGGGATTTGTTGTTTTACTTCTTTATCTATTTTCATTGTTGATCCTGCCTTCCATAGACTTACATTGAACTTCTCTCTAAACAATTTGTGATTTTCCCCAATAATCACTCTGGTGTTTTTCTTTTTATTTGAGCCCTTCACTAAGTGTTCTGGTCATCCTTTTGTAAATTATTGCTTTGTTAAAACATTTTAGGGATAATCGAAGGCTTGGATGTCAGACCTGTCTTAATTTTGATTGACAGGTGTGATTGACAGAAATTTTAAGATTTCTGAAAGATGGCTTCACTGCGGTTTGGTTGTGGTTTAATACTAACAAAGATGACTAAAAACAAAATGGTTCAGTAGACAATTATTACTTGTTTTTCTCATACTCTCTCTGTTGCCCTGCCCTTTTAGGAGACTAGCTGTCCAGATAATTTGAACTGGAGCAGAAATGTGATTTAAAGATTTAAACTTTTTGGTCCCAAAGGCACTCAACTAAATGTCTGATTTTAATCCTAAATCCATTTTCACACCCCATATACCCATATCTGGACATTGTGACATCAAGCAGACATTTTGAAGGCAAAAAGAAGGTGACCAAAACTGAAACACTTCCTTCTGAACAACAGTCCAAAAGACAATAGTTGATGTTACAATAGGTCCATCTAGTTATTTTATACCATCTGTGGATCTGAACCTCATTTATAATAGGTAGTAACAGTTTAGTTAGTAACAGGTACAAGAAAGCATTCACCTGACCACAAAACAGTTTTCCATTTTTCCTCAGACCATTTTACATCAGCTCTGGTCCAGAGAAGACAACGTTTCTGGATCATGTTCACATATGTCTTCTTTGCATGTACAATTTTAACTTGCACTTTTGGATTGCTCGGTGAACTGTGTTCACAGACAGTGATTTCTGGAGGGGTTCCTGAGCCCGTGCAGGGATTAGTACTAGAGAATCATGTCTGTTTTTAATTCAGTGCCACCTGAGGGCTTGAAGATCATGAGCAATCCAGTTTTGACCTTTGACCTAATTCTCTGAATCATTTGAGGAAATTATACACCGTAGATGGTGGCATCTTCAAAGTCTTTCCAATTTTACATTGAGGAACATTTTTCTGAAATTGTAAAATGTCTCAGTTTCAACCTCTGATGTGTTGTTTATGTTCAACTGGGGATGAAATATGGGTTCATGAGATTTTCACATTCTTTTATTTACATTTTATTTACATCCCAACTCTTTTGGAATTGGGGTTGTAGTTAAAAATACAGTGGCCCTCATTTATCAAACATTCAAACTGGGCATATGCTCATTTTTACACAAAGCTCAGCATTTATAAACATGATCGTGAGTGTAGGATAGTATCAAATCTCATGACAGCTCTGAGCTTGAGTGCATTAGTTTTGCATCAGTGTGGACATGAGGAGCAGCAGAATGAGGCTGTCTGATATATTCTGATTGACATGGAAACATCTGCGCTCTATTTTCATCATATAAAAACTTGTTTCCTATGATAAAACATATTATAACAAAGTAGACTTTGTGTCATAGCCCTATTAAATAAGTAGAAAATGTTAAAAAGCAGTGAACAAAATCATCAGGTTTTTGGTGATTATTTTCCTCTTTTCTATTTTGACATCCTACACAAAGTATGATTTTGACTTGTGCTGTAAAATCCTTCAAAGATCACAATGCAGACCATGCACAATGTTAGATATTAAATATTTCATGTGTGTTTCAGGTATTTTTTTCTCTCTTTCGGTGTTGGTTGGCGATGGATGTTAACAATTTATCCCTGCTACTGACCCACACATCTAGGGTGGACAGGTTCTGTTTCTCCAGACCCTGTCCAGGGCAGCTGGTGTTGGACCACCATGAACTGGACAACTCTGACAGGCCTCAGCGGTTTGATACCAGCTGCCCCTCGGGGGCAGAGCACACAGGCTGCCTTCGTAACTCGCAATGTTCCGGTTCTGTGGGCCTGTGTGACAACTGATTTAAACTAAACTCAACAATTAAATAGAAGATCCAAAAATATTGTCAGGATTATATTTATTTTACTGTCATCCAGGTTGGACACTGGTGTGCATCTGACTGGTTGTGGAGTACTGCTCACCAGCTCCATAACCCCCTGTCCATGTGTAACTATTTTTTAACTTATTTATAATTTATCCAACAATTTCATGCTTTGTAGGTTTATATTTATATTGCGCTGCATGAATGAGTTAAACTGGAGTTTTTTTATTGCTGGTAACACTGTGCAGCAGTGATTTACTTCCATCGTACAGTTTATTGACTTTGTGATGTCACTTTCAGGTTGGCTGGTTCATCTGGAAGGTTTCTCTTGAATATTTTCTGTTTTGCCATCAAAGTAGTTCCTCTTCTTAGTTGAATTTTGCATCTCCGTATCATAAAACGAGGGGCAGGTGTGGAATAATTAGGGGCATTTCATGCAAAATGATTGTTTTCAGCTGCTGGATTTAACAAGGCTGAACTGTGCGTGCACCGAAATTGGCAAGATATGACTTGGTTGGTGTACACTGGCTTTTATGCCCAAATCTGCACTGGTTTCTAAGCTCATTTGATCAATGACAGCCAGTGTTTAAGACTTAGAGGATTTGATTTGCATAATTATACTTTCATTGAATACATGATCACCTAAGAGCAAGAGTCATTGGGTTTTTTTTTTGGGTTTTCTTTTTTACATTGCAATAGGCCTCATTTTGAGTGACACGGTGGTGCAGTGGGTACAGCTAGAAGGTCCTGGGTTTGATCCCAACACCGGGTGGTGGGGCCTTTCTGTGTGGAGTTTGCATGTTCTCCCCG
>JAQQAE010022850.1:0-10169 GCA_029823295.1 Pseudamia nigra
GTATTACACACCCCTACCTGCACATTTATTCATTATTATTATTTGAAAAGGAAGTTATGTTAATTATCTGAAACTGATTGAATGAAATTAGTTCTGAAAAGGCAAAAGTGACGCAGGCGTGACCCGGGCATCGTTGTCCGCATAATTCGTCGTTATGAGGTTAAATTTTTTTGCAGTTTTTTTCGTCGGTATCCGAATTTTTCGGTGTCAGAAGCGATCGCTGTCCGAGGTTCCACTGTATACTTGAATATTTTGCTAATTTTTTTAAATGAATTTTTATCAAGATGATTTATTAGTCATTATTGTTCAGTTTCTTTATTATTTGGTTCATGCTGTGGATTATTTTGTTCAGTTTTGTCCTAATTGTGTTCATTATTTTCCTGATTTTTGTTCATTTTCTCACTTTTGGTTATTTAATTATTTTTGTGGAATTTTAAAGCAAAAAAATCTTTTTTTCCTTCATTATTTGGTTAATTTTGTTCATCTTGTTGACTTAGTGCTTATTTTGTTCATTTTGATGTATTATTTGTTACTTCAGTTATTGGACAAAACCACAGGAGCCACCAGGGAGGGGCTAAGTATTCAAAGTATCCACCAGATCATCATGGTGGAGTAATCAAACTTCACCACTAGATGGTGGTAGTTATCAACGCATGTTGTCTGTATGGATATGAGACAGTGGCTGCTCTTCGGAGTGAAAATATAGGTTTTGGCATTGACTTCATCTCCTTAGAGCACATGAAGGTTCTAGTGGAAAATGGGAACTTTTGACTTTGGTCATGTATAAACATTTCTTACCGCCATCCCACCCAAGCTGTAGTACTGCATATCAAGAGCATCACCAACTTATGAGTCATCCAGTCAAAAGATGTAGTGTTTTATGTTTACCTTACTCCAACACAGTTCTGTAACTTCAGTGAGGAAATACTGCAACTTTTATAGGCTGCAACTAAAAAGGTACCACTGTCAGCCTTATGTAGGCTTCAAAAATATTCATGGAATTTGAAAAAATATGTAACTGGACATAGACTCTCACCTGTACATTTTCGTGTCTCCCATTTATTTTGTTCACAAGAAAGTATCACTTGATGTGTTATAGGTGCAGTCTACGATGTTGGGAAGTTAGCTAGTAGCAGATTATTTGTGGTGGACCAATTTAGATGATTAAACGGGTGACCAGTTAGTCAACTCGGCTTACAGTCTCATAGCAGTCTAGTTAGTTTGTCTGTTCTTTTTTTTTTTTTTTTTACCTGTACCAGATGTTGAAGGAATGTGAAATGCAGCTGTCTCTCCTCCCTTATCCTATGGTTAAATAAGGTACTATACAGTTGCTTGCTTGTGCATCTATGAGGTTGTAAGCCATGTTGACTGCTAGGTCACCTGCCTTATAGTTTACTTTGGACCGGGACAAATTGTTGGCTTAGAGCTATATTTCCAACATCGTAGACTGCATCTTTAGTTAGCCTTTGTAAAGGCTCTGCTTGATTTGTTCCTGTCTGATTTCAACCAAAGAGACCTGCTTTTTTTTTTCTTTGAGCAGTGCAATGCAGTAACATACCATGATGGCATCTGAACATAATGTTTTCTGGATCTCATACTGTTGCAAACATAACTTCAAATTTGTTTCTTAACCAACTCATCTATTTTTACCATACAACAATAAAATAAACTACTGCACCATGGGAAAGTGGCAGGAGTATATTTTCTGGCTGCAGCGCAGCCTTCACTCATTTAGCAATCAAGGAAATCCCAGGCTGAGTACTGCATACTGAGGTAACTGTTTTTTGGTGTCATATTTTTGCGGTGACACAGGAAGTTGTCCCCAGCCTTCCAGCAGGCCCTGTTGTCCTTCTGCAGAATGTGCTCCGACAGCCGCCTGGGAGCAGAGGTTAGCGCATGCCTTCTTTCCACAAACATTTATCCATTATATTTATGACATGAAATAAACAGTGTGATGCAATGCTCATTTTCAGGTTTCCCGCATAGCAGACAGTGAGGAGAGTGTGATGTTAATGCTGGGCCGCTGTCTCCCACACATCGTGCCCAATGTACTCCTTGCTAAACGAGAGGTAAACCTAGTTCTGCTGCTTCTCCTGCTCCTGCTCCTCCCTCTTCTCTTCTCTTTTTCTTCTCCATTACAGTCACAACCACAGTGCTTGTCTGGCCTAATAGATACACACAGCAGTGAGGGTAAGCAGGGTGAAATTTAAGGCAAAGTGACAGAGGGTTCTCATCATCAGCTTGTAGATTTGCATCCAAACTGTATTTGTAGATGCACATGGATTCAATTAGAAATGAATCTTTTATTTCTGAGACAAAGATGTGGTGTGCCACATTACAATTTACCGTGTTTAATTATAATTCCAGATTAATAACTGTAACATACTTTATACTCTATTTCCTCATTAATCTAATAATAAATGGATGTTTCTTCATAAGACAAACCTCCTTTTGCAAATTTAACTTAATGAAGTAGATTTTTCTGTTGGTGATTCATACATTTCAACATCCACTACTGTGAGGATGATTTAGCTCTGTTTGCTTTGAAAGAGCACCACCCTTTTGGTTTATGCCGCAAGGCATTCCCAAACTTGATGGCACGCTTTATAAACATCACTCTAGCGCAGTCTTACAACCTGTGTAGAGATTGTCAGTCGTCTCATATAACCAGTGTACAGGTTTACACAATGTCTTAGGCTGCACTTAACTCCTTTATTCATTCTGGAAAATTCCTTCTGCCAACAAGTTGTATGAATATACAGTATGTGAGTTCATTAGGAATCTTTACTGCTAACAGGAAAAAAACGAAGTCTTGTGTAACCTGCAAATACCCAGCTGACTTGTGTCTATCTATTGTTTGGGATTTTCATCTTCTTTTACAATGCCATTTGTTTTTGCCAGTGTCACCATTCCTTCCATTCTCCTGTTTTCTCCACCATTTCCATTTGCTATCCTTTTTCCTTCTCTGATTTTTTTTCTTCTCACTCATTCTCTCACTCTCATGCATGCCTCTCTCCTAGAGAATGGTTGCACATCTTTGCCAGGTGAGTCTTTCACACACTCATTTGCATGGTTATACCTGACCTGTTGACCAGTACTATGTAACTAATGCCCAGCTGCCGTTAGCTACAACTGCTGCCTCTTAGGCTCTGACTTAGCTTTATGTTTAAAAATCTTCCAAGTGCTGATTATTGGCTTGAGTTTAAACTAACATGCAATTGAGGCCTGAGAGATGCAGTTTTAGCCTTTGGTGGGTCATGAACTGTATGTCCATTACCCAACTCTTTCCTTTTTTTTCCTTTCCTTATTCTGATGAGATTTGGCAACCTGTGTACAAGTATTGTCACTGTATTCTTATCATCTTCCTTTGGTAAGTGAAAATGCGTCTTTATGCTGTGATTTGAGGTAATAAAGAAAATATAAATGAACATTACCTTTCAAACTCTTGAGGAAGATGTTTGTCAATTTTCAAGTTGTCTGCTCTGAGTGATAAAGGGAAGGAGCTATTAACAGTGGCATTAACAAGCTGTTATTCCCTGCCACCTTTAATACAGTGTAACCTGAACAGGTGTTCCTACTGTGCACAGTCTGCATGCAGTTTGTCTGTGTGTTCATGTGTGAGCAAATAAAATGCACATAAGTTTTGCACAATGTTGAAATTTGATAGGTAATCGAAAACAAAATAGTGTTTGGAAGAGGTAGGTCCTGTTGGAGTAGTTTTCTGAATAGTTGATTTGCATATTTCCGTGGTTATTATTTTAGTCCAGCAGTGGCAGTTATATTTACAAAGAACTTAATCTTTTTGCAGAATCAAGAAAAACAAACTGAAAGGGAGGTGATGACAAAAAAAAATAAAGCTCAGCAGAACACTGAGCGTAAGGGATCCTTGAGTAGTGTGGACTTTGTACAGCGTCCGTTAGATTAAACAGGCCTGAAGCTAGCTTTTTAGTCACCGCATGACACACCTTCAGTTGTTTGAACATGACACTCACTTAAGAACAAAACGTGTTTGACTTGAAACAATGGAAGGATGTATTGAAACTCTGCTTGCCACCTGGCTGTTTTATCATTTATAACAGTTGACACTGTAAATCATTAGACACTGTTTTTTTTTGCTTTGTAGTCCATTGTACTATAGCCCATTGTAAAGTGCATTCTTTAGAAACTGCAGTATTTTTGTATTTTCCATTTCAAGTACTGTACTAAAAAGTTTGATATTTGGTTCATTGATGCATAAGTATACATCCTGTTTAATACAGAAAAATTGTTTTAGTTCTTAGTAGTTTAGTTATCATTGTAAAGATGTCTAATATATGTTATGGCAACTATTTTTGCATCCGACGTAAAAAAAACCTATGCCAGATCAAACATGCAACTCCTGCGCTGTGGCGACCCCTGAGGGGAGCAGCCGAAAGGAGAAGAAGAAGAAGACTCTTACGAAATACTTGCAAGACAAAGAACAGTGATACTTTTATCAGGATTGCTACAGGACAAAAGATTAGTTTTTGTGGTTCACAAGTGGAGAACTTCTCTGAAATGTTTGAAGACAAACTAAAACATTGACCCTTTGTGCAAAAAGGCAGTATTGAAGCTCAGACCCTGAAATCTTACATGTTTGTTTCCTTGCCTCACTGCATTTTGCTCTAAATATTTTGTAGTCCTGTGTAGTAACTATGAGCTCATAGAAATTATTAAATGTGAAATTATCCATGCCAAACCCATTAAATCCATAGTTTTACGGTTGCTGCATTTCATTGACGTTTACCCGTGTTTACCAAGAATCATCACTTCATAACTTTATTTGTAATTTATCTCTGTGGTTGTTGTTGTTGTTATGAATCTTACCACTTCGTATGTGTTTTCATTGACTATTTGGATATGAGGATAGACAACAAAGTGTTCAATTGAATTGAATTTTGAATCAAGTAAAATTTCTGTTGTGTGTAAGTTGTGAAATTAGAATATAAAAACAAATCAAAAAGTTCAACATTAGAATTCAAGAACCTCAGCATGGTGGTTCTTTGACAAAAAAGTGCAGGAATCCTGCTCTTTGAAGGAAACATCAGATCCCCTGGCCTCTGACAGTTGGCGTCGTCCTGTCCGCTCTACCTGCCCACAATGTTTATTCAAAACCTTTCAGATGTTTAACCTCCTGAAGGTCTGTGAGTTTAGCACAGGATAGCAGTAGAACAGAAATAGAACATGCACAGTGTGGATTTGGTTTTTTAGATGTGTGTTCTTTATGAATTCATTTATGTATTTTATGAAGCCAGGGCTGTTGAGAGTCCAAATATGTCTCCTCTCAAGATGTGAACATTTATGTGAATATTGAACATGGCAGAATTTTATTGAACCTGACAGTTAAAGTTGGCTATATCGAGTTAATTTGCAGGCTATTGCTATTATTTGATGTTTGAACTAATTTCACCCATGTTGAGCTCTCCACGTAGCCACTTGAAACGTCCCTGTGACACCAATATGTCATATTTTTACTTTTTGAAAAGATAGCCAACATGGCAGTGACTTCAGAGACTTGGTCCAGCATTTAGTGAATGACTCATCGCAGCCTATCTTTACCCAAGTCTTTTACAGTCAGGGCCTTCTGTCCATCCAAAGCTGGGGTTTTACTTGATCGTCCAGCACTTGGCAAGAAAATCTGATATCTTCCTGGAGTCTGGCTGAAAAAAAACATATTTTTAACTCTGTATGCACTCTCTAATTTGGGTGTGTTTGTGGTGGGAATGCAGGGCTGACCACAATTTGGCCATGGAGGCCCTGTGTCAAGGGTAGGAGAGCTCTCTCCTCTGGTTGGAAGGCCCGTGAACTCTGTCTGAACTCTGAGATAGCAAAGTATTTTAGGAAAAGGTTGCAATAGGTACGTGTCAGTATGCAGCCCTATCTGGATGTGTCCAGGGTTTTGTACGTGGCTCGAGTTAGATTTTGTACACGTAACAGCAAATCCAAACATGTCAAGCTTTAATTACAATAAGATGCAATGAAGATACAAGCGTTTCCTCTGCTGCTGATGGACTTCTGTTGGTTTCTATGGTAACCCACTGATTCTTTTCACTGTGACTTTCCTCTTTTAATAACCCAACCTTCCCTTTCCTGTATCCCTATGCCATATAAGATTCCCAGGCCTGCTTGATTGTCACCAACCATTCTTTCCCTGTGTGGCGTAACCGTATCCTCACTCTGTCATTGCAAAGTGACTTTACCTGATGTCACTTTTTTCCCCTCTTTTTCTGCCTCTCTCCTGCAGGAATTAATTCCACTTATCTTATGTACCGCCTGCCTTCACCCAGAGCCTAAAGAAAGAGACCAGCTTCTTCACATCCTCTTTAACCTAATCAAGAGACCAGACGATGAGCAGAGGTATGTTTGTGTGTACACTGTCTCTGTTTTCAAACCAACTTTACAAAATCTGAGATGTTGGCAAAGCATAATGAAATGATTTGCCTCCAGAGAAAGAGGTGAACTAAAGTTTTGTGCAGTCTGTTGTTTGTTCTTAAATATTTCCCTTTGTGTTTTCAAAGACAAATGATCTTGACAGGGTGTGTTGCATTTGCAAGACATGTGGGTCCCACACGTGTCGAGGCTGAATTACTTCCCCAGTGCTGGGAACAGGTACAGTACACACAGTGCAGGTGGTGCAATTACTTAATTAATTTCTTTTAGCAATACAAAGAGTGTTTTGCTTGCACCTGCACCAAGCTGAAAACCAGTACCTTGGCTATAATTACCTTAACCCTCACAGGCTTAAGTTAATTATTCTCATAAAGATATTTTACCTGTAAATGGATAATAATTAGACTAAGAATAAGTAAACATTATGACAGTACTTTGGTAATTAATCTTTACTATATTGCTTGAGCATTAACATACCAATCGTGTTATATTTTTATTGGATGATATATTAAAATAAAAATCTTAAGGTGAGCATACTTTCCAGTGTTGTTTTGATTGTGCTTATATTCTGTTCAACAATGATTCTGAAAATTGGTTTTGTCATGTCCTAGACACAAATATGAGAAAAGTATTGTTTGCATTGCCACCTGTGTCACCTCATTTAGCACATGTATGATAAATAGTATCTGCTGCTATGGCAACAACAGCTGCCAGAGGTTTGGAGGCTGAGAATCTGCCTAGAAAGACAAATTGTGGTTTCCACAGGGTCAGCTTGTTGATGATACACAAGTTGTTTCCATTCTTCAGAGGCTGCCCTCCCCTCTGCCATTCTCCTTCTTTCAACTTCTGCCCTCTTCTGTCTTTCAGCACTTGTCTAAGTGTCTTTCTCATCTGCCACAGATTAACCACAAATATCCAGAAAGAAGATTGTTGGTGGCAGAGTCCTGTGGAGCCTTAGCACCGTACTTTCCCGTAAGAATAGATAGTGCACACAACATGAAGCAAGAAAAAGTCAAAACTGTGTGGATAGTCTTAAATTCAGTTTGGCATCATATTACTTTTCTTATTACCTTATTATTCACTGAAGATGAATTTTGAATGACTCAATAGAGGTGTGGTTTGCTTTGATTGGAAGGCATTTCACTTATTTTTTATTATACTTGGATGTTTAAATGCATACAAAGCTATTACATAAATCTAACTACAGAAATTATCTCTCTCTGCCTCTCTGTCATTGTTCATTCTCTGCAGAAGGAGATCCGTAGCTCCTTGGTATTATCCATGTTACAGCAGATGCTGGCTGAGGATAAGGCTGACATGGTCAGAGAAGCTGTAGTCAAGAGTTTGGGTATTATCATGGGTTACATCGATGACCCTGATAAGTACTCTCAGGTATGTGTGATTGAAGTGCCAAGTATTTTTTAGTACATTTCAACTATGATTTGTTATTGTTAATATGTCACTGAATTTTATATTCTTTCTTATATATACTGTAGTATTTTCCCACACATTTAACTGACAATGCTACCACCAATTATAGATGTAATTACAACTCTGTTATCCTTCAATGGTTTCTCTTTGGTGAAACTGTTGTGACAAATGTGAAAAAACAGCTGTATGGCTTCAGGGGATAACACTGCTGTTCTGTATGGGCTTGTTGGCAAATCTTCATTCATGTATTTTTTTCTTCTTTACAGGGTTTCGAGTTGATGCTGCTGTCACTTGGGGACCCATCTGAGCGAGTGGTCAGTGCAGTCCACCAGGTCTTTATTCCTGCCTTTGCTGCCTGGACCACAGAGTTAGGCACACTGCACATTGCGCTTATACCCTCTCTGCTGGCACGAATAGAGAAACTGCTTATGGTAAGAGTGAATGTGGATGTGCTTGTCTCTCAAGTATGCGTGCATTATTTTTACTCTGAAGATTCATGCACAAAATGAATTGCATTAGCAAACACGTGATACCTGAACTCTTTGTTTAGCAAGGAGAACATGGTCTGGATGAACACAAGCTGCATGTCTTCCTGTCAGCCCTGCAGTCTCTCATCCCCCCTCTGTTTGCTGTGGTGCTACAGAATGCACCTTTCACCAGCAGAGCCAAACTTCACGGAGACATACCTGCCATAGAGGGTAGAACACTTGCACATACATAAACACAACATGTTTATGCAGGTTATCAGCAGAATTGAATCATTTTAGATGGCCACATATCCTATGCACAGCTAGAGGCCTGAACTTACTGGTGACTGCAGTACATTTTCTTACAGCTGTTTCTTGTGCTGTAACCCTTTAGGCAGCTTTTTTAAATTCTGATTTATTGTCCTTGTTTCCTCAGTAACCCGGTTCCCTAGGCCAGCTTCACCCCTCCAAGATGTGGCAACAATCATAGGCAGCAGGGAGATGTTGAGTGCCCTGCTGCTACTTTACAACCACCAGCTTGAGCATGAAGGAACCACCGGCTGGGACAGCCTGCTTTGGGTTGTCAATCAGCTGTAAGACACACACACACACACCCATGTGTGCACTTCAACATACAGTGAAGTTCCATTTGCATTACGTAGTGTATTGATAGCATTTACATCACAGAAGAATTAAAAAACACTTGCATCCATCTGCTTTTTTTCCAGGCTTCCTCAACTAATAGAGATTGTGGGTCGCATCAATGTGGCATCATCAACATGTGTCCATGAGTTCTCTCGCTTCTTTTGGAGGTTTTGTCGTACCTTTGGCAAGATTTTCACCAATGCTAAGGTAAACTGTTGTGACATATCTAAATCATAAATTAAGACTACTAAATACCATATTTAAGTCCCCACAATATTTGCAATGTGCAAAGCATCAGTTCCCTTTTTTTCTCTTACCTTTTATGCATCCATCAAATATCCACATGTGATATTTGTTTTGCAGAAATTTCTCTTTTTGAATGTGGTCATTTTTAATGGTCCTGAACTTTTCAGGTTAAACCACAGTTCCAAGAGATTCTCAGACTATCCGAAGAAAATGTTGGTAAGAAGCAAACACACATGCACATTGAATACTATTTTTTTCCATTTTCTGCAGACACTGTTGATAGGTGGAGCTCAGAATCAGACACTGATGGTGTAAACAATCTATTTGCAGTCAGTTTTGGGCATTCCCACTCACATTTTTTCAAAATTCCAAGCGAGTTTAAGGAGGTGCTTTGTCTCAACTGGCTGCCAACAGATTTTGTTTTAGTATTGTGGCCCTCGTGAAATGTGTTTAGTATTGAGATCGTTTTGTTTGTTCATCATCATGACCTTAAAGTGCTTTCCTTTTCTGTCTGTTCTTCTTGAACTGCAATGATTTAATGAGGTAAAGGGATGTAACAGATACACCTCATTAATAAATGCTTTTAAGACACTCAGCTGTCAAAAATATTAGTGGTTGCAGTTATTCTGATTTTGCATTTTCTTTTTTTAACTGTGTTTTTGGTTATTTTCTTCCACTGTCAGATGCTTCTGCAGGAAATGGTATTCTCACCAAAGCCACAGTTCCTATCTATGCCACTGGAGTGCTGACATGTTACAACCAGGTAATTTAATACGTCCATTCCTAAATAGTATCTGCTTTAACATAAGTACTTGAAGATGTTTTACCTAACGGATAACCTGTGTTAAATTGAGATGCTATTTATATCAAGTTATGCAATATCATTTACTGCTTCAGATAAGATAAGATAGACTTTATTTATCCCACACTGGGGAAATTCCTTTGTAACAGCAGCTACAGTGTTGACACAGA
>JAQQAE010022851.1:0-10169 GCA_029823295.1 Pseudamia nigra
TCATGAGGTTTCAGCCTCAAATTGTGAAGCGCCTAGAGATAATCAGTGATTATGATTGGCGCTATACAAATAGAATTGAATTGGACTGTTTTCAATGTGACAGGACGGTCATTACACTGAAATATATATACTGCTATATTGGTAGATATTGGTATAGACAATACTCTATTGGTAAAACTGAAAACTGTCCTAATTTACCATGACTGTCTTAACTTTTAATTTGAATTCAACTTTTCATCCCAAATGTTCTGATGATATTCAACAATGAAGCACATCTGATAAGCTTCCAGTAAAAAGATGGGACCATGTTTGTTCCCGAGTTTCTGTTTGTTTCTCTTGCTACCATTTTGAGGTCCAACTGTGTTTTGCGAAAAGCAATATCTAAAGGATGGAGCCTTTCAGCAAAAAGTACCCTAATTGCTACATTGGCTATGACAGCCTTGTTTTTCTGTTTCATCACAAACATACTCCAGCCTTTTCTTAGTCTATACTCCTCCTCAAATAAATGCACTCCTCTCCCCTCTTCAACATTTCGTCCTGTGAAGCAGTGAAAGAGCCGACCCTGGAATTTGGGTTTTCTCTTGGTTGCTTGCTCTTTTTACTCAAAAGACACAAACACATTTAATTAATCTGTAATGTCACAATTTTTCTCTTATCTGTCACAGTACCCACTCTAAATGCTGGAGGTCACGTATTTATTTTAGATAGATTCTCTGTCTTCTATGGTGACACTGTAGAAATAAAACCTGAGTTATTTATTATGATATAAAACATGTAGTTTCAGGAAAATGAAACCTTGGAGGATGGACGATATTGAATTTTTCAACACGGTGCTCAATTCAAGCCATTGTCTCCCACTCCCTGGGGACCCAGCCTGGTACATGTTGCATTTAAACTCACAGGTCAATAAAGGTAATTGATAAGCTCTCATACGGATATATAGTGATGAATGAAGGATATTTCTAGTGCAATGAATCAAAGTACCACCACAGCCATAAATGGATGGTTGTATCCCCCACCTAATGGAAATGAGCATAAACTCATTCCCTATAGTCAATGCCATACAGTGTCACAGACAGGAACCTATAAGGCTGTGTTATTGGTCTATCACTTACATTTTATGAGCACCTCAGAGCTGAGGCAGGAATGCTGCAGCACCTCGGGTGGCCTAGTCATAGATTATTGGCAAGTCCATTGATCTGCCCACAGAAGACACAGAAACATTACATCAATCTTCTACAAGACAGATCCTTGTAGAATAAACTAACAAGGGTCCTACTATATGCAGTAAAAAAAGGACATGGGAGTTGTTTGGTTTCCGCTGAAGTAAATCTGACAAGATCCACAGGGTTTGAAAGTAAACAAGATAAAATCATAGCCATTTTAATTAAACACGGAAACTGCTCATCTTTATTTCACAAAGCCACACCAAAATAATTATCCATTATTTGACACATCATAAAAATACCCATCTTAATTCCAAAAATGTCTTTTCATTCCAAACACATGAAAATATGCTGCCCTCTGGTGGTTAAACAAAGCACACTAAAACATTAAAAAAATCACATTTTCTTTAATGTAAACACAAACACACACACATAAACTCATTCTTTACCAAATGAATGTAACAAAGATGTCCTTACACTAAAAACACAGAAAAACCAGCAGTGACATTGGACTTCAGCTCTTTTTTTAAAATACATTCAACAGTGCAAACTGAAACATACCCTTTGGCTTTGGCTTTAGAATAGGAAATTGTAGCTTATTCATGCCTGATCTGAATTTTATATCCTACTGTGCACTAGCTCTATGAAATATAAGCAAGAAGTCAGATTTTAAACTCAGCCCGTATCACTCTGGAATTAACAGAAGAAACAATTGCATAATAATATTCACAATATTACTGTACAAAGTGAACATTTACATCCAGTGTACATTTACATCCAGTGTACACCCCTGTCCAGTCACGTTTCATAGCAAAAATGTTCTTTTTGAAAGTACAAAAAGTGGTCCAGTGCACATATTTCTACAAAGTAGAACCTGCAGTGCAGAAATTCTTTTGTCCAGTTGATTTCTCTTGTAATAAGATTCTTTCACAACGTTCAAATAAATTCTCCAATATGGAAAGTCAAAGCCTACTCTTCCAGACATACAGAGCTGTCCATGCTGGTTGGTAACTATAGGCACAGGAAGAGGAACAGTATGACCCAAAAGGGATGGAAACCTGTTGGTGCAAACACCTCTAACACCCACATTTCAATTTTTTACTGAGAGCCTCTGCTTTAACACCAACTGGCTACAACTACATTTATAGCATATTTCAGGCATTAAGATCACAGAATTGACTTTATACCTGGTGAACAGTCTCACTCTGGCAATGATCTTATTGCTGGTGTTTTAAGCAACTGCCCACTGAAATAATCTGAAAGTTTGATTCATAAGGTGACTGCAGACTCAGTCAGAGTAGTCTGGATGAAGTAATTTGTTCTGAAGCTTGCAGATAATAGTGAACAGTATCTTGAAGTCAACTAGTGTTGCACATTGTTGCAGCATTAGTGGAGCATAGAACAGGCATCAAACAACTAAAGAGCACTAAGTTGTTTGCAGAAAATCTAACCCAGTCTTAAGCACTAGCACCTCACAGCAAGAAGGTCCTGGGTTCAAATCCAACACTGTCTGGAGGTGGCTTTCTGTGTGGAGTCTGCATGTTTTCCCCATATCTGCATGGGTTCTCTCTGGGTACTGCAGCTTCCTCTCACAACCAAAAATATGCTCTATGCTAACTGACCACTCTAAATTGCCCATAGGTATGAATGTGAGTGAAAATGGTTGTCTCTCTATGTCAACCCTGTGATGAACTGGAAACTTGTCCAGCGTGTACCCCACATTCGCCATAAGCCAGCTGGAATAGGCTCGGCCTAAGAGGTGGAAGATGAATTCTAACCCAAAACATCCACACAGAAATCAGGATATTGATACAGTTTTCATGGATGAAAGCAACCGAGGCATATACAAGTTAGCTTAGTAATGGAGCTAATTAATGTCAACCACTTGTTTGTGCCACAAACTCCAAAGTAAACTTTACATAAGCTCAGGATACAGAGCTTGACATGTTGACGATTTCTGGATATCAGTTCATTAAGCATCTTCTTGCTTTTTAGCACAAAGCTCAAGATGTTAAGTTCAATTCCTTTTGGTCTATTTTCCAGTATTAGTGATCAATATGTCACCATCCATGTTGAGCCATCTTATTGATGTTTGCCAGGCTTTCTGCCAGTCTCTTGGTGAAGAGAGGGTGGGATTTACCACAGTAAGTATGTGTTGTCTTTAACAGTTCATCTTCTAGAGGATCCAAGAATGAAGTCACTGGATCTGTGCCGAAGGAGTACTGCAATGACAAAAAAATAGTAGTAGTAAAGAGGTCACTATAGAGAAATGAGAATTCACTGCTGCGTCAGTGCTACCAGCTAATCGAGCGTTAATTCCAGGTAACAAGGAAGGTAGAGAGGAGTTGGAATACACAACTCCTCTCTACCAACTTTCTCAACTTTATTTAATTGGCTAAGGATTAGCAAAAATCCTGTCCCTTCTCATTTCTTTATAAAGTTGAAAAATAAGGGTCATTGTAACTAAATGTGACAAGTGTACTTAGAACTTAAAAAGAGCAAATGAAATTTAAAATTGCTGCCAAAACTCCCCTGAGGAAGGCACTCACACCCCCAAAGTTTCAGTGGAATTGATCAGATGCCCATAATAAACAGCATTTGGGCAGCATTTGGGCTTGGAAGGTATCTTTACCGTCATTTAAATTAAAAACTAAATTGGCAAAGACAAGCTGTACTCAGATGGGACTTTGAAGCTCATCGGATCGGTCAGCTACACAAAACATAAAGCAGTCTCTGTTTTATGCTATAGGCTTTTGGTCCAGTCATAACTGGGGATTACAAGAGAATTTTCATGTCTTTCCAATAATGAAGGAGCCTTTACAATGCTCAGAGGAAATCAAAGGGGAATTACCACTTTTTATGCCAGCTCATTTGCTTGTGGTTGGGTCTCTGATACTGGGTCACAAAGAGAATGGCGTTTTTATGAGCACATAGTACCACACACACATACACACTTGCGCTGGTCATAAAGTTGCATTTACAGTTGGTGTATTGATTTTGTATGGCTGATGGGTCACTGCTGGTGTGCAGACTCCAACTCTAAACGTACCATCGGTTGTAAAATTTAACTGCTGCTTCCTGGATGCAGCTTTCGCAGCAGAGGGAGGGTGGAGATGCTTTATGATGGACAGACCAATGTGGTCTGTTTGAGACAGAGACAGGCAGACAGACAGGGAGGAGCATCATGCTTTGTATTCCCACTTCTTTGTGTGAGGATACAGAACCCACGCAACAAAAGTGAAAAAAGTTTTTTCTGCAGTTCAGATTGTTTGCTTATTTTAGTGAAGTATAATATCTGTTTCCATAAACTGTAAAACAATGCTGCAGGAAGCAGTGAAATCCATTTTGTCGGATGATTTTTTAAATTACTGTTAATTAATACAAATAAAGATGAATGTATATTGTGTAACTTCGGTGGGTGTTCAACAGACAGTGGAACATTCATTAAAATATTCTGTGAAAACAATTAATTTGAGCTAATAAAAGCCATATGAATTTCATCAACTGTGTAAGGGCATAAAAACAGTTTGATGCTGAAATCTTAAAGAGGAGCCCCCCCCCCCACACACACACACATACAATATTTACGTTAAAGACTGAACCTATGCAAGTGGTAAGTGTTTTCCTGTACTTCACTGATTGAATATTATGGGCTTACACACTAATGTGACTTACATTTTCTTGAATACAATACGGTAATAGCATTAATGACTCATACAGATAATCATACAGATACTTTCAGATAGACTGACAGTATCTGTATGTGGGCACAAGACTTTCATTGTCAATTGTGACGTCTTGAGGGGGAAGATATTCCACATAATTAGCAGCACCAAAGAAGTTTTGCTTTTGCTTGTCTTTCTACCAGCTGATTCTGATGAGCCCAGGATATGCCTTGGGCCAAATTCATTACATTTTCAGAGTCAGAGAAGGGGGGCAATTTAATATTTTTTCACTTTTTTAAATGTCCATACCTTGATAGTGGTATGTGGTCTTCCACTGTCATATGCTCATGTACCATAGTTAACATACTTATACACAGAAACACCCTTTTCTCATTCTAAGATTTCCACTCATGCTTCATTTACATGTAATTCATCACAAACATCTACAGACATTTTTCAAACTACTATTACTGAACTGTCCAATAGATGCGCTCAATACGTCTTCCTCCTAAACATATCTCATAAATACATTTCTACTCTGTAATTAGCATTCTCTGCACAGGTTTAGGTAGCCAGACAATTCTCAATTTGTTGTGTCTTCCTGTATATACATCGTACTTTTTCTGACTTGTGAGTCTGCATTTGGGACCCGCCATCTACCTCAGCTCTCACACTTTTAGAGAGTTGCTGATGCATTTCCATCCTCAGTTATTCACTCCATAACTTTACACAAGACCCTGAGGGTTTTGCAGCAGATGAACAAGCAGAAATGGATGAAATGGCCCGTCCCATGAGAGTAAACACAAGGCGACCAATCTATACTCCTTTACCCTCCTGGCATACCCGACATGATCACATCTGTATCTTGAAAAGCATCAATACCTATACGTCTGCCATTGGACAAGCAGTGTGTTCATGTGGAAGTTAATGCTTTTTTGTGCTAGCATATAGAGTACACTTACATTTAACCCCACCATTGTTATTGATCTTATCCTATAAAGCCACTGTCTTAACTGCAGGCCATAGATAACACATGAATCAGCCATTGTCCTGATCTGTGCTCAATGCTTTGTTAATAGGAAAGCAATGAGATGCTCAACACTGATGGCTTCATTAAGTAAATGCCACTCCTGTCGTCAATATCATTACATTCCTGGTAAACAACCCATAAACATCCTCACGGGGAAAATTAGCTTTCCCTGCAGCCTTCTGCCAAAGGTGGAGATCGTGGTTTCTACTGGTGACAATTTAATGTCACTAACACTTAAGGTCTTTAGGGTCCACAACAATCCAAGATCTCATTGTGGAAGGTACACAAACAGCACACTGGAGGAGAGAAAGTGTGTCACACGGGTTATAAAAGGATTCTTTCAATCTGATGTTTCACTAAATTACACCGGCAACATTTGAAAAAGTCTCACCTGTCACCTACAAACACACCAAGGCATGCCCACCTTTTGTATGACGTCATAAACGGCTCTGAAGGCGGGCTGTTTATTATTATGGTAAACCCCTCTGTTCCCATGCAGGATGTAGATGCCTTCCTCTTCTGCTGAGGCACAGTTACTGCCATAGATGCAATGATCAGGGCGATAATTCCACTGGCACGGGAACTCCAGCAAGCATTCTAGGGAGAACAGCACACAAATACTATATTTAAAGGTGCAGTCAACAATGTTTGCAAAATAGATAGTAGCTGACCGTTCATGGCAGAACAATATAAATGATTAAACAGTTGATCTGCCAGTCTACCCTAGATTACAACCTCACAGTTGTCAAGCTACTATGTCTGTTCCTTTATTTTAATCTGTACCAGATGTTGAAGAAATCTATGCACAGTGTCTGTCCTTGGTCCTCGTGTGGTTAGAAAAGCTACAGATGCTAACGATATTACCGTAGTAATAGCTGTTTTCAACTCAGTGAGTGAGTGCATGAGCTCATGCACCCAAGTTGTAGGCTGTGTTGACCAGTAGGTCACCTATCCAAACATAAATAGTGACCGCCACAAAGATCTGCCACTAACTAGTTTGCTAAGATTGTGGACAGCTGCATTAATTAAAAAAATAAGTGCTGCAATGTATTCATCCTTTATATTTGAGCATGTACAAGATGATGCTAGAATTGAAAAATATATCTGGACTACAAATATGTCCGAAAAGGCAATATACAACTATTGGACCACATGCAACATTTATGTAAATATTCAATATAACAACCCTTCAATATTGACATTTGGTACATTTATGAAAGTAGTTAAATAATTAAAGCAATCTATAAGAGACATTATATACTCTGATAATAATAAAACACATTATATTGATAAAAAAATATGAAATGTTAAAATAGTATTTTTTTAACTACACAGGGAGATTAAAAACATTTTTTTTTTAAATCACCATCATGGGCATCAGCTATGTATAAGGTCAAAAAAATCAATTTCATGACTTAGAGACTCCATTGAGATGCAGAAAATTAATGTCAATCACACTACACTAATTCTGTAGTTGTCTGCATACACACATGCCTTAAAAATGTTTTAGAACACGTGACTATGGTTGGTCCTTACCAGGGTTGTGATGAAAAATTATATTGAGAAGATCCTGATCTCCCCAGGTTATGTTGAGTTTGTATTTTTGAAGAAGTGGCATCAGCAGCTCCTCCCAACGGAGTCCCAGTGAAGTCATATCATTCTGTCAACCAAGCATACACAACAGTTAAATAAAAGATTAATTTGTCAGCATTTTTCAAAAGAATCACGTTATAACAAGATCAAACTGAATCACATCAGAAATAAACCAGAAACCCTCCTACTCTGTTGTGCAGGCATACCGGCACTTCACACACCTTTGAAAGGCAACTGTGGCAGAAGGGGGCCCCCTTGTGGCTAGTAAAGATAGTACACCTGGGCTATCTCCATGTAAATGTATTGACTACATGCCACCATACCTTAAAAAAGGTTTCTCTCATCCGTGTCATGTTCATGAGCATGACTCCTGAGTTGATACCCGTCCTGCCGTAGAAGGGGTGGCGGGCAAAGCGATTGTACCAAGCGATGCGGGGCTCTTCGTGCTCTGGGGCCATGGCTGCCAGCTGAGACGAATTAAAGTGGGACAGAAAAGCCCATAACTTGTCTACAGGCTGCAAGAAGAGGATGTCTGAATCGACATACACTATCGAGTCCACATCCTTTAGGATCAGCTGCAGAAGACAGAAAAACAGATGAACTTTACTGCACAATGATGGATGAGAATGTTCAACAAGTAAATAAAATCCATTGTGAGTAAGATGCTTCAGACATGATGTCAATTTTTGATATACTCACAGGTAAAAAGAGCCGTTGTGAAGCACAGGGCTTGAAAAGTTTTTTCCACTCAGCTGCATTCTCACTGGGAAAGCTGATGGAGGAGAGGGTGTAGTTGAACCTTGAGCGAATGAAGCCAGGCCATGACTCCAGCTGGAATACCGACAGTCATTACTTGGCTTGTAATCCAGGTCATATCTTACCACAATCTCAGAAATGCCATTGTATAATATTGTCAAAATAACATGGGATCAAATTTGCAGCATATATTTCAGACATTTCCCAGATATTTCCAACTTACAGCTTCCATAAAGCTAGCATGGAGTTGATCCTCAGCAAAGATGTGCACATGGAGGCGGTTAATGCTGAAAAGAACAGCAGACTTAACCATCGTCAAAGTCTCTTGGAGTCTGTTCCCACAGGCCACCACAGCCAGGTGCATGGGAGGTTCAGTTCTGCTCTGATGGGGGCCACCACCTGCCTCCATCTGACCTCGCTGCCGCATGATGTACCTGAGGTAGACATTCAGATATTGAACTGCTTGAGGTGTGCTCTTTCTGAACCAACCAATGTAACTCCAGAAGCACAGATGCTTTAATGTGATTATTGTGCTGTAATATCACATATTTATACTTGATTGAGTCACAGTTAAACGGGCTCTCTGTTAAAAAGCAACACGATGAATTAAAAGCATAGGTATAGACTTCAGGGGGATGAGGGGATCGCTCCCCTCATTATTAGTAAATGTGCAACAGTTTAAATTTAAATATGCAAAATATTTCTTAATTGTTTTGTTCATTTATTATGATGCTTTGAATAAAATAACTTGAAATAATTTAAATCTTCATTTTGTTACAATACATTTAAGCACAGAATACATCAACACATTATATGTGGAGTCCTTTAACGTACTAAAAAAATTAGCAATTATTTCAGTTTATTATGACTTTTTGTCCCATTTTATTGCTTATTTTTTCATTTTAGGTCAGATTTGGGTTTAATTTTAGCTTTTCATTGAATTTCTTCTTTATTTTCTTGAATTTCTTTTTCACGCACGTCGTCCGTTTTTTTTGCTCATTTTCTTGTTTATTTTGTCCATTTTGGTTTCTTTCATAACCTTGCCTATAAAGGGCATAAATTAATTCGCCTGGAAGATTTTTTTTTCATGTTTAATGCTGAAAATTTACAGGAATATTCTGAGGTGTCCGACTACATGTCCAGTGTTCAAAGGAAACTACACCTCTAATTAAAAGTGTGACATGTGGTTCTTTTAAGTCTATTAGCTTACGTTTATTATAGTCCCATCTTATCTTATTACAGTCCCGTTTTATCTTATTATATCAATCAATCAATCTTTATTTGTATAGCGCCAATCATAATCGAGTCCCATCTTATCTTATTATAGTCCCGTCTTATCTTATTATAGTCCCGTCTTGTCTTATTATAGTCCCACCTTATCTTATTATAGCCCCGTCTTATCTTATTATAGTCCCGTCTTATCTTATTATAGCCTCGTCTTATCTTATTATAGTCGCGTCTTATCCTATTATAGTCCCATTTTATCTTATTATAGTCCCATCTTATCTTATTATAGTCCCATCTTATCTTATTATAGCCCCATTTTATCTTATTATAGTCCCATCTTATTATAGCCCCAGCTCATCTTATTATAGTCCCATCTTATTATAGCCCCGTCTTATCTTATTATAGTTCCGTCTTATCTTATTATAGCCTCGTCTTATCTTATTATAGTGCCATTTTATCTTATTATAGTCCCATCTTATCTTATTATAGTCCCATTTTATCTTATTATAGCCCCACCTTATCTTATTATAGTCCCATCTTATTATAGCCCCATCTTATCTTATTATAGTCCCGTCTTATTATAGCCCCGTCTTATCTTATTATAGTCCCGTCTTATCTTATTATAGCCTCGTCTTATCTTATTATAGCCCCATCTTATTTTATTATAGTCCCATCTTATTATAGCCTCGTCTTATCTTATTATAGTGCCATTTTATCTTATTATAGTGCCAT
>JAQQAE010022852.1:0-10169 GCA_029823295.1 Pseudamia nigra
GTTGTTTTGCTGTTAGTGTTGAATGTGGGTTTCGAAGTAACCATTTGTCCCACATTCTTTGCATGTAACCCCTCTGAGTAGGGTTACTGGAGTAGTAGCATTCCTACAGAGTCACGTTCTCACATCTTGCCCATTTCCGTCGTGTTCTAGGTGCTCTGGTCCCCCAGCACCTGACGCAGACCTTGTTTGGCCAGGCGATGTCTGAGCCGGCATGTCATTCATTTTTTTCGCTTTCATCATTGTGTGAGGTAGGCCATAGCGCATAGGTCCTTAGTCTTGCCTAAAGACCCACACTGGATGTTGGTATCAGCATTAGCATATTTTTTGCTCATAAGCACACTTGTCCCTAATGGGATTCGAACTTGCCATCCCATGTGTGCCAGTTGGGTGAATATATATATGTAAAACCTCATTTCTAAAAAAGCATATGTTGCTCCAAGCATTTACATATGGTTGAGCATTAATGTTTCCTTGACAAATGTGCAGTTTACCCTGCCATGTCCACAAATGTACCCCCCCCCCATACCTCCACAGATGCTGGCTTTTGAACTGCTGATAACAAGCCAGATGGTCCCCTTTCCTCTTTAAACCAGAGCATGTGATGTCCATGATGTTAAAAAAAATATTTCAAATTTCCACTTATCAGACCACAGGTCAGTTTTTCATTTCACTTCACTTCATCTTAATTAGATTGGGCCTAGAGAAGGAGGTGGTTTGTGGATTTGGTTTATATAGGTTTCTTTTTACATGATACTTTTTTGACTGTCATTTGTGAATGCAGTGATACACTCTGTTCATGGTCATTGTTTTTTCAAAGTGTCCCTGAGCCCATGCAGTGATTTCCACTGGAGTCAGAGCTGTTGTTAATGCAGGGCCTTCTGAGATCCCCAAGATCACACTCACCCACCATAGGTTTTCAGCCTTGTCCCTCCTTTAGATTTTGATTTTTAAACCATAACATGATATTATGAACTGTGGAGGTTAAAATGAAATTTTTGCCCTATTTGCCAGTACAGTCTTCAGACAGTAGTGAACCACTCACTGACTTCTCTTCAAAAACACTCATCCTCTCTGAGATGCCTTTTTTAAAATTATTTTTATACCTAGTTATGTTACCAACATGTTGCCCTTTATGCTAATTATTGTGAGATGTTTCACCAGGTTTATCTTACAGGCATTTCATAACTTTTCCAGATTTTCTTGCTACTAATCCAGCTTTTCTGGCATGAGCTGTTTAAATCAGACTTAAAATATTCATATAATTTTCAGAACACAAAAAAAATCTCATTTTCAACGTCTTTGGCTATGTTCCATTAATGCAGGGTTTCAGTCTTTCAAGTCACATTCTGCTTCTGTTTACACAGTGACTCAACTTTTTGGAAAATGGGGTTGTACATTAAAACAACTCGTCTTTTGTCTTATGTCACTGTTTTTCTTTTAGTACAGCATCTACAGTATGTGTCTACATCTGGTGACTTGTCATGATTTTTTTTTTGCATAATTCACTTTCCTACAACTACTTAATTCCCTCCATTTTGTCGTATTACTTACTCAGATTCACAGGCAGAAAATCCAGCAGCGCATCAGAATTAATAAAATAAAATTTGCTCATATCATAATGTGCACTACATCGGTTTTTAGAAAAAGATGTCTAATTTATGGAACTGCTTTTATTTTTTTTCCTGAGACTAGTAGGAAAAAAGTTACGTTCAACTTACAAATGTGTGATTTTCCAATTTTAGCACCTCATTTGTTTTTTCCCTGAAGTTTCTCCTAATTTTTATGTGTTGAGACCTGATATATTAATGTTTTTAAAAATAGATATGACTATTAATTCAGACTTTAGCAGTACCAATGGTAAAATTTGGGATTCGCTAATTTGTAATTTGTAATACGTGTATTTTGTTTGGTAGGTGTGCACTGAGTGCCTGATGCTATGTAAATATTTATGTGTAAATATGTTAACAGTAAACTTCATGTTTTTTTCAAGTGTGAGAGATGTTTTCAGTTACAGCGATGTCACGCAACCTGAATTTTTTTCACTATAAAACCAAAAGCTTTTAACATTTCTCTTCAAAACTTCACATCTGCATAGTTTAACATGCTATCAAAAACATAACAAACCTTTTGTTTAAATTTTCTATTGGGAACCAAAATTAAGACACTTTGCATAAGGCATGATAAAATCATGTGGTTTTTGTGACGCAGCATTGCCAGACACATTTTGAACCAAATTTACCTCAAAAATTTTTTTTTGAAATTTTGAGTGATTGCTTTTTAAAATGTATACTAATACCTACTCAAATACTATATGTAACAAACACAAATGTAAGTTAATTAGTTGCTGAAATTAAATAGATTTTTTATGCATCTGCAGCACATCTCTATAAAGTCCGTACATCCATTCAGTTCCCACTGAGTTTGAAACACAATATCTCTGATCGAAGGTGTCAATGAATACATTGATTATTAAACACAGAGGTTCACTTGGAATCAATAAGATTTTGATGACGTCATTCTGGTCCATTCTAATGAATGTGGGACCTCAGGAGCTCCTTGAGGCATTTCTTCACATTCATCACAAATTTCTGATGAGTCATGAGTATCACTGCAAACAGAAATTTCTATGTCAGGCTTCTGTTTCTCGACATGACAATAAGATTCAGCATGATTTAACAAAATATCAATTTTAGTTTCATTCCTGCAGACATACAAGAAAATCACGCAGTATCCTGGATTGTGACTAGAAACCTATAGATATGACAGTGCAAAATTCCTGTATCTATATTTAACAACAGACATCAGTCTCACATTTTTATAAGTATAGCATTACCTCAGACTCCTTCTCTGTGATCATATCCTCCAACTTTCTCTGAAAGAACAGCACACCCTGAACTCTAAGCAAAGACTTGGCAAAAAGAGTGATTCTAGTGTTGTGGATCATGTGGGCATTAAGCATCATTCTTCTTTGCCAAATGCTGAATACAGTCTTTCACAGCAGTCTGGATGTATGACGCAAGAGGATAACAGAAAATACGGATGGCCTTTCGAGATGTTCAGGTCAGGTAAAGGCTAGATTACCCTCCTGAACAGCACTCCCTGCTCACGTTAATTAGTTTTTTGTGAATGCGATGAAGGGGCACGTGTGATTGAGGTGAATTATTTTAATCCCTGGGACTCCTCACACCCTGTCTCCGACCCAAGTTACCCCCACTGGTAAGCCCCAGCACTGGGAAGGCCATTACTTTAGTTTGTCCCTCTTTATTGAAGTGTGACTTACTCTTACTGGTGTGACTTTTAATTCCTAGGGTGAAATTCCCTGGGTGACGTTGTCAGTTTCCCGCGGTGTTATTACTGCAATTGTGATTAAGTACATCACACCCCCAGTGCTGCCACACAAGGATGGATAAGATATGATGTCAAAAATCATGAGTGTAGATAGAAGTCACTCTAGAAATCATCTTAAACTCCATGCCCCCTTTCCACAACACCAGCATGGTGGAGGACACAGCCAATGACAAACTCACCAGCTATGTTATTAGGTACACCTGTTCAACTACTCGCTAACGCATGTCAGCAACTTTGGGGGAAGAAAGAGGGTTTAAGTGACCATAAACATGGCATGGTTGTTGGTTGCAAATAATGTACTGGGATGTTCACACACGATCATCTCTAGGGTTAAGTTAAAGTTTTCTGAAAAAAAGAGAAAATATCAGTGAGGAGCAGTTGTCTGGGTGCAAAATGCCTTGCTGAAGCCAGAGGTCAGAGGACGATAGCCACACTCGTGTGAGATGATAGAAAAGCAACAGTAACTTGTTACAACTGAGGTACACAGAATACCATCTCTGAATACACAACACATCAAACCTTGAAGCAGCAGAAGACCACACTAGGTGCCACTCCTGCCCGCTAAGAACAGGAAACTGTGGCTACAGTTGGTACAGGGTCACCCAAATTGGATAATAAAAGACTGGGAAAACGAGTCTCGATTTCTGCTGCAACATTCAGATGGTAGTGTCAGAATTGATTCTAACCAACATAAAAGCACTGATCCACCCTGCCTTAACTCAACAACTCAGGCTGCTGGTGGTGTAATGATGTAGAGGATATTTTCTTGGCACACTTTGGGTCCCATGTGCCATGTCACAAAGCTCCAATCAATTCAGACTAGTTTGCTGAACATCGCATTAAGTTCACTGTACTCCAATGGCCTCAACAGTCACCAAATCTCAATCCAGTACAGCACCTTTGGGTTGTGATTTGCATCAAGGATATGCAGCTGACAAATCTGCAGCAACTGTGCAATGCTGCCATGTCAATATGATCCAAAATCTGAGGAATGTTTGTAACACCTTGTTGAATCTATGCCACAAAGAATTAATGCAGTTCTGAACAAAAAACAGGGTCCAACCCAGCATTCGCAAGCTGTACCTAACGCAGTGGCCGGTGAGTGTATGTTCAGTCACAGAAACTCTCTGTAAAATGTGTGTACACAGTGCAGTCCATGTACTCTGTGCATACATCCATGGTCTCTGAGCAAGCACTACATTTTCAGAAAAATCCACACACCTATGCTATTACAAACAGTTCTGCAGCTTTCCCTCATGTTTCTGCACATACCTGCAACTGTTTGGAAAAGAACTGAAAAGAATGGTCAAGCATTTTATATGTACCACAGAAGGCATATATTGCATAGACTAATTGCAGCCACAGTAGGAAATACATACTGAATTTTAGACATTTTTAACTGACTGGTCCACAGTTGCTGTTTGCATCCTGCTAGCTGCTGAGTGGTTTTGCCCCTTTAGTTAGACAGTGGTACATTTATTGGTAGGCTTTTGTGAATTTGTCCACGTCAGAGTAATTCACAACAATTAAATCTTTATGGCTTCACAGACCTCCTGCAATGCAACACAGGAGAGGAGGTCTATATACATTCTGCAAGAGTAAACTCTGTTTCATGTGGACGAAGTGGACTAATGTGCAATTGTGCATTTGAGTATTCCTTAAAATATGCGGATTTCTGTGCACTTTTGAGAGCAGAAATTGTAAGTCAGCCAATGTTGTGTTTTCTAGGTAGTGCGGCACTGCCCATTTTAAACGCATGCTCATTTTGTTAAATAAGTGTGTGACCTCAGCTTTTTTTAATTAGTTTATTTGAGCACCATAAACCTTGACAATTACTACTGACCTTTTCACCTCTGCCATTGCCTACGTGAGAATGCTTCAATCTAAACTGTGCATACACAAACACACACATGCACACTGTCTCACTACAGTGGTGGAATTTGCAGTCCAGGACTGTGGCCAAAGTAAAAGTTAACAGCTTTGTGTGCCAACATCAGCTGCCAAAACCAGGCAAGTATTTTAAACTGGAAGCATTGGTCCAGAAGTGGCACAAATTTGGATGATGACAAACTTCTGTCAGGTATGTGACAGATGCTTCACAAACGTGGCCAGATGCTCACATGACAGAATACTTCCCAGGGCTATTTTTATCAATTCATGTCAAAGGGAAACACAGAACAACTGAGCAATTAACTTTGTTCTGTTAATACTGAGATGCACCGAGGGTCCGTGATAAGACACTGTACATTTCAAAACGATGGAAAGACAGCTTCTGAAGACTTTCTGACCTTGTCCATATTTCATATCTACCCCATGACAAAGAGCAGAGTTGTAAATAACTGCCTATCAGATGGCACAGATGTGAGATGTCCTACTTAGCCTGACTGGAATCTCCACTTAGGATAACCTTCTGCTCTATTCTGCTGACCTAAGAATGTGAGGTCTGTGCCAAAAACTGCACAATCAGCTTTCACACTGGATAGCCCTGACTTTATAATCTGCTGTGTCATGCTGGAGAGGAATGACTGGAGACATACTTTTCAGGAACAGAAACTATTTGATATTCAGAATCTACAAATAGATTACATAGGAGTCACCTCCTCCCTTATCAGTTTACAATAATACAGCATACAGATTTTGAATAAGTTTAGTTGTAACACAAAACTCTTTGCAGCTGAACAGTGTGAAAATGGATCTAATTAACTTGTTAGGTTTATTTAACGTCCTGACTCACAACATCATTCTAGGAACCCGCATTACACGGGTTCTTTCCATGAAATGTGGTGAACCAATTCCAAACTCTCACGTGCATGTAAGGGAATGAAGGCGTGCTGGTTAATGGGTTCAGTACCCAGAAAAAAAAACATGTATTTGCCGGATTCAGGAATTCCTTGAATGAATGAAAAAGCTTTATTTCTGTGACTAGTGAAGAGCTGCAAGATGCATCTACAGATTCACGAGGTCACTGTTTGCCAAGTAGTTCAGCTGCTTGCAGACCTGATGCCGCACACGTGTATTGCGCACGCACTCTAACGCACCAAACTGTAAAATATTACAATGGCTCTTACCTCTACTGGTTTTCTGCAACATTCAGAAATAGGTGCCGCCTCTTTTAAAAACATCGTGGAAAAATGTGAGTCTAAGCTTCACGTTTCGAGTCAAAGGGGCCAATCAAATCCAATAAGTCCAGCATGTACCCCCGCTCCCAGCGCCAGTCTGCCCTGGTTGAAAGTCCATGACAAAATGATCTGTGCTCCTGGTGGAAGCAGTCGCCTACCGCATTTTGCATCACTGCTGTGCTTTGGCAAAAAGCTTGTATTTACCTCCCCTGGGGATATAGCGATAACGTGATAGTCGGCAAGAACGAGGACGCGCCTTTTACGCACCGCGGTGAGTAATTAAACATCAACCCATGCATGCAACCCCCGTTGCGTAAAGCATGAAAATAGACTAAGTACTAAAGGTAGAGTACAAAGAAAAACACGAAGTCATGTCCGTAACTCACTGGGAAACTCCATAGCGGTATCCACATAGCCCCTCACAGGGTCCTCGCGGTTTGGCCCATTGGTCCGTCTATTGCCCATTAATTGGAAACGAAGGTCTTTTGTGGATCTCCTGCACTTATCCGGTAGGTGTTTCTAAAAACTGATCCTGTTTGATTTTTTATTGATGACTTTGAAAATAAAGTTTCATTGTTTCTATGAGGACAATCTAAAGTACCTCCCCCCTTTAAGGCGAAATTTTTTCTTTCATTGTTATCCAAATAATAGGTCTATCTCTATTTATTAAACATTTGGTGTCATAAGTAAACGATGACTCAAGAAGTCAGACACAGGCGTCCCATTCATTGTTTGAGTGGGTTTCATAATCCATTCCTTGTCCTCTGTAATATCCGATCAAATTTCTATAGATGATATGTAATTGAGCAAATAATTTTCATAGCCCTGCGTTTTTAACGCCTGTCACTTCCACCTGTCACAGTGCGCAGTGAACAACGAGGCTCAGCGAAGCCACGATTTGAAGAAACGTATCTGTTTTGGGAATAATCGACCATTTTACTGATGTTCCGTCTCTTTGTAAATCTGTAGGTTTCATTCATTACATGCAGCACTGTGCGTCCTGATGCTTCCCTGCCAGTCTGATCCGCAAGCAATGGACCAAAGTGATGATATACACAAAAACAGAACTTTAAAAGTAGGTTTTCAACTACACAATGCAAGTCAAGATCACAGGGACACTGATTTCAGGATAAGATGGATGGTTATTCGGTCATTGTATCCAGCTTTTGAATCAAAGCATGTTTTTTCATAACAAAGGCATAACAGAGATTTCTGAGCAATTAGAGCAGACTGAGGCCCATCTTAAAAACCACAATCGCTGGAATATTCCTGTGTATCTGCCTGCTCTTGACCCAACCGCTACTGAAGGTCTTTGCATGAATTTGTCATCAATATGTCTTAAGATGAGTGTGTATCTGTTATTTTTCAATTAAATTACTGGCATTTACAGAAAAGGTTAGGATGTAAGACACAAAGATGATGACGATAATGATGATGATTTTACAGTAATGCAGGGTCTTGTGGGACCAAGTCTGTTGATGATATGCCATAACAACAAATGATAGGAGAAATTGGTCAAAACACAAATTCTGCTGGTTCTGCAGCTGAATATTCAAATTATTTACTATAGAAATAAGACATTACAACACTGTGGCCTCTGTGTTCAAACTTATGATCATCGTGATGATATGATTCAGCTTAGATGAAACTTCTCGATGATATAAGACCTTCAGAAACATGTGTCAGCAGAACTGCAGTTGAGATTTTAAGCCATTACATCATTTTAACATGTAAAATTTGTTACATAAAAAGCAAAAGACCATTTAAAATTCAATCAGATTCCACAAATCTCTGCTTCCTTTGGTGATACTTTCCAGGGACCAAAAAATCTCAGTGAAAATTAAATGACAACAAATACATTTGCCCCAATGTATGAATGTATGAGTATGAGTGACTTCTTTCTGCCATTATTGGAACACGTCAAAGGTGGTGGAGTTTGTCCATGCTACTGTTTTTACTGTCACACAATTAAGTAAATTAGCCTTAGAAAAATATACACTAATGTGATATACACTGTTTGCAGTATATACATCCTATTGGCCTAAAAACATGCTTAGATAATCGTTCAATGAAGTGTTATTATGTCCCTCTACAAATTGTAAATACTTATCAAGATCCAATACTACAATGGATGTACTGATAATAAAAGTTGTCATTTTTCTGATCTTGTAGATCCAGACCTGTTTATGCCTGGTGTCCTCAGTCTGACCTCTGACAGCCCTGCGGAGCCAGAGTAAATGGAATACAGTGGCATTTCTAGGAAGTCCCCTCTCTGTGTCACAGAATGGGTGACAGCAGATTTTTCCATCAGACAGGAAGTGAAACTATGTTTGCATATGCATTATCAGGAGACCACATGTGATGCAAGTGGCACACGTAGCTTTACAAGTACTGACACAAATACTTGGAAAGACTGATAAAAGTTACTGAAGTACATGATCACAGGCTTATTATTTTTAACTCTATGTTAAGGTACATGAACATTGCACACATCTATATCACGCTGTACATGCTTTATACAGTGTCTAATGTCATTTAAGAATTAATTAATTAATTTGATGTTTTTTTTTGCCATAAAGCATCTTCTCAAAACCATGTCATCAAAATGTGCATTTTGCCCCTGATAAAAATGCTGATTTATATATTCATATGTCTGGATTAATTCAAATTCTCTACGTGTTTCTGATCAGAAAGATTTATTCTCCAGGCCATCTGTACGTCATTAATGTATCCATACTCTTAATACAACTCAGCTTCAATACTTTATGGCTACAGCACAGTGCTGACTGATTGTTGTAGTATTGCTCAAAGGGCTGTTTGCTTTCGTCTGAGCCAACATGTGAGAGAGAGGTGAAGGAGACGAGGTACGTGCTGTGAGCCATGCTTCATGACTAGATCAGGGGATTGGGGTGGGAGGTGAGGGATGTGTGGGGAGTGCGGGGGCAGGGGAGTCCAGTCACACTGACTCCTGGGTTGGAATGGAACAGAGTTATTGAATTTTAAATGATTTAAAAGGGAAGGGGTGGGGGGTGATACAGAATTGGGGATGAACCTAAATGTTCCTGTGCTGTGCCTCATTTGACCCCAAGTCAATGAATAAACACAGGACCGAGGCAAACAACATAAAGCTTTATCATACCATACACAGTGAAAGTGCACAGCTGTTATGCTGAAGTGTGTGTATGTGTGTGTCAGTTTGTGTGTTTTGCTTTCTCATCCAGGTTTTGGCTTGCAGCCAGATAGGTCTACTCCTCTGGCGCGACACAAGACAGGAAGGTGACATAAAAGAATGGGGGGACCGACGGTAAGGGATGCAGGAGCCAAGACAGGAGCCACTAACAAGGTCGGAAGTTATTGTTTCAGCTTTCAGGCATCCACAGTGACAAGAACCCTGTCACTCTTGAACTTTTTGTGATCTCAAGGTGATGCCCAGAGCCATGGAAAGTATACTAACACAGGAATTTGTAATTTGACCCATGAGTAAAGACTGATGATACACATTGTTGTTGTTCTCCTTTCGGCTGCTCCCCTCAGGGGTCGCCACACCAATGATTCGCATGTTTTACGTCGGATGCCCTTCCTGACAGGTGCAACTATGAAAACCTGAAGAGTCCTAGAGGGCCCAGTGCTGGAGCCTATCCCAGCTGACTTGAGCAAAGGCAGGGTACACCCTGGATGAGTCGCCAGTTCATCGCAGGGCTG
>JAQQAE010022853.1:0-10169 GCA_029823295.1 Pseudamia nigra
TCCAGTCCAGTCGATGGAAGAAAAACCACACGCCTTGGATACTATGACCTGGATGACTGAGAATCTTCACAGACACAGGTGAGTTGATTTGTGTCATTTCTTACCTTCTTATTGTGCCCTCATGCTTTACGCGGGGGGGGTCAGTCAGTAACCTTATTAGTGCTACAACTACTACTGTAAAAATCAATTTAATGGCAGGAAACGCTTGCAAAGAGAAGACATTCTCTTGTTCCTTTAAGAAAAGCAGATCAGTCAATCTGAAAAACCTCTTCCTCCTTCATGAGAGCCATTTTCAATGTGGATATTTGTAATATGGATTTGTACAGTAGTTGTAGTGGCAGAAATAGGACTATTGACTCTGTATTCCCTTTCCTCTGCACAAGACAACTGACGGTCTAACACACTTTAAAAAGGCAGGAAATGGCACAGATCAACTCTTGACAACAGAAAAATCATTCTGTGTGGCTATGTCATAAATCAGATGAGAGAATGCAAAGCTGACATTAAATCAGTGTGGGTACTTTTGACAGTACTGTGTTGTTTAACCATTTTTTGTTTTCTACATAATTCAGTATTCATCAGTGTCCAGTATACAGTACTGAAAGTAGTAAAAAAAAAAAAAGCTAAACCACTGAAGGAAAAGGTGTGTACAAACATTTGACTGGCAGTGTATGTCTCTCCAAGAATAAGAGATAAAATACACTGCCTGTCCAAAAAAGTACAGTTTAATATTCATTTGACTGATGCATGGCCCAACAATTATTTCCATTTTGAGTTGCATTCATTTTTGCTAAGATCTTGTATTCATGGAATCATAGCACTGTGTAAAGTCTTCAGTGCAAAGAGTCTCGATGGTGTTAATATATAGAGACCAGTGCATGGGTGAAAATGTCATCTTTGAATATGTCTGTGCCATCAGGGGGAGAAGAATCGATTGATAGATAAAGAAGTACCTGCACTCATTATCCAATGGAACGCTCTCAAGTGTTTTTTTTGGAAAGTCAGTGAATGACGCTACTTTCACATCACCTCAGATACATTTGAGGGGACACGGAAACAGGCGCAGAATACGAGCAATGTCTGTTAATACTTAAGCAGAAGTGCCATTCAGGAAAGCCCAAGCCTTCTTCCCTCCTCATTCCTCACCTCCACCCCTGCAGGTTCTCATCCCCAGTGTTAAGCTGGACTATAGCCATGTTCAGTCTAGGTGTGGGTCCTTGGACAGGAGAGGCTACTCAGCAAGAGGTGGAAACGTGAGTCTTGTGCCGCAATTCCATTGTTTCAGTGTTAATATGGGTGTTGTTTCTGTGCTGTTATTTTAGTGTTTACTCTTCCACCTTGCTTTACGGTTTCCCAGTTTCTCATGTATCACTCACTCATTGCGGCTGGTGATATTTACACGGCTGCGTGCATCATGACATCAACACTGGTTTCTTCAGTGGTGGTTTGTGTCCTGTGTGAAATTATCAGGCTTGATGCCAACTACTGTATCTTGTCACGAGCACATGCAGACCTACAGTATACCTGCTCAACCCTTTGTCCCTGTGTGGTGAATTTGACATAGTGGGAGGAGACACATGGTGAGGGGTGTGACTGTTAATCCCTCCATGTCAATAACAGTCTGCACTATCAGTCAAAGGTTTGGACACAACTTCTTCCACAGTGGTTTTTCTTTATTTTTTATTATCTTTGTCATTGTACATTAATACTGAAGACATCCAGGCTGTGAAAGAGCGTAGAAGGAATTATGCAGTAAACAAAAAATAGTTGAACAATCCATAACATATTTTATGTTTGCCTTAATTTATGTGCTTTGGACCACCAGTTGTGTTGTACAGAGGACGGGTGAGTACAGAAACTACAACTACTGTGCAAATCCATATTATGATTAAAAAAAAACATTCAGTTAAGTAAAGTCAAAAGCCAGTCCATCATTACTTTAAGAAACTAATGTCAGTCTATCCAAAAAAAACTCGAACTCTGAATGTGTTCCCAAGTGCAGTCACCAAAACCATCACATGCTGTTTGAGGTGCTGTAAATTGTTTATGAGACTGGTAATTATAATAGACCTATTCTCTGAGGCAGAGAATAGGTCTATTTCCTGGAAGATTCCTCACAAGAGCCAGTTTCATCAAAGCATTTGATCCTATTAGTGACTGCACATTCCAATTTCTTGAGATTTTTCAGATTGACTGACCCGTTCTTAAAATAATGATGGACTGTCTTTCCGCTTTATGTAAAGGTACTGTTGGCCGCTGTGAGGTTGTAAGCTGTGTTGACGGGCAGGTCATTTGTTTAATCGTTTATATCACTATGAAGAATTGGCTACTAGCTAGTTTGCCACCATTGCAGACTGGACCTTTAATTCAGTGTTTCTTGCCATAATATATATTTGTACAGTAGCTGTATTTGCACTAACAGGGCTAATGACTGTCATCAAATCAATGCGGCTGCTTTGGACAATCTAAAATATTAAATATGCTTTGGGTTTCTGTTTACTGCATAGTTTCACACATTTTCTTTAATAGTTTGGATGTCTTCAGAGTTAATGTGCAATGTTAGAGATAATAACAAATAAAGGAAAAGGTGTGTCCAGTATTTTGACCGGTAGTGTAACTGCACAAACCCACTTAATTTGCTTGAGGCATAAAACGCATGCAAATTCCCTTTTGTCAAATTTAGCTTCTAAGTCAGGAACATGCACATAGTAGATCAAATGCAGCTTGGATTCTATTAATAATGACAGCAGGGAGAGTCGAAATTAATTATGACTCTTCTCATACTCAGCATCTCTGATATACATCAGCAGTCATCAAGTAACTGCTGAAGAACTTTCCCCTTAGTTGATTAATTTCCATTAGAGCTGACTGAAGCAGCAGGTACAGTACAACATCTGATTAGAACGTCACGCAAAATCAAAGCAAGCATTTGCAAGCCTGGTGGTAATAAAACAATTAAAACTTCTCCTGACTTTGCAGAACTGAATCCTCATGGGTCAGCTTTCTATTTGCATCTGCTAACACGTGGTTGCCGTAGCAACAGCTGCACACACTGGATGGTATGGTAAATCCGAGTGTCCAAGTATAATTTTAGTACCACACGGGCATAAAGCAAATAAGTATTTAACAGACAAAATGTGAAAACATTAGAATGTAAATGTGATCATATGAACAAAGAAGTTAGTGGATTTTGATGGAAATCCTGGACAAACTCAGCCTGTTTTCCTCTCACTGCAGACACAAACTACATCTCTTCACTGGCTTAAACTCATTTCCTCAGAACTGCCACTGACATGCATGTGGAAAAGACGGCTATTACCTGTTTATTTTTGCCCCAAAAATCTAACGACGTAAAAATAACAAGGCCATTCTGGTTGATGAGCAGGCCCAGATCCATTGTGCATATTGTGCTCAGTTTGTTGTGGTTTGTGATGTGGCTGTGTTTTGTTTTATTTTATCGTCATAGTTTTTTAAACTATATAAGAATTCACGATACTTTGAAAATACAGAAGTTCTTACAGAAGACATACAACCTAACCTGATGACTTGATCACAGATGTGTCCCATCAGTGCATCTCAAGAAAGTGCCGTTCTCTCCTCCTAATCATTGTGCAGTATGTCACCTTCTTATACATTTTCCTGTGGATTTTTCTTTCCCATATTGGAATTTCCTTTTGGCCTATGCGTATGACCATTGCTGTGCATTTGTATTTAATCTTAATTTTCACTGTTATTCTGTGCATTTGACAGGTTTCTCTGTCTAGCAAATCAAGAAACATTAATCATCACACATGTCCGACTTGATGTGGTTTTAAAATACCGACACAGCAGCTCTGTACTAATTGGATTGTTATGTAATAGTCACTGGTTTCATATGATACCGTTTGCTTTCTGGATCCTGTTTGTGAACAGCACAAGAGGTCAACAGAAGTGTAAAGACCAGTTTTTGACCTATAACCTTGATGCTTTGCGACTTTTGTCCTTCCAGGTGCAGATACAGAATAAGAAGATTGACTTGAGTCATGTGACCTCCAAGTGTGGCTCTCTAGACAACATCCATCATCGGCCAGGTAACTGCATTCATTTATGTAACACCTGAACGCAGCGTTTATAAATTTTACAAATGGCTTTATCGCAACAAGATGTTTGTTTTTAATGATGTACGTACCAAATCCCCCGCAGCAACCTGTACAACAGTGGACTCAAATGACAAACTATATTAAACCTGACAGCTAGTTGAAACCGGCAGCTCATTACGTTTGTGTGTTTCTCGACAAGTGTGAGAGCAAAACAAAATGTTGATGTGATGCAATAAATGATACAGCATCAGCATGAAATAAGAGACCAATCTGGAGAACTGTAGGTCTGAGCTGGAGTGTACGCTGTGTTTCCTGCGGATGGGATCAAATACTGCTGTTCTGAAAATGCCACAGGCAGAGTCACAAAACACTGGTGCTCATTATGCATCAGCTTGAGTTCTATTCACTATGACCCTTTTTAAGTAACATTCAGTTCAATTCAATTGTATTTGTATAGTGCCAATTATAATCCAAGGTTATCTCTAGGTGTGTCGTACGTACAGAACCTTATGAGTGATGACACTAAATGTCACTAGTCATATATTTACTGATTTTCACTGTACATTCTCTGCATCTTTGAGATGTGGCTGTTTCTAGTCGCACGGCACCATTTCTTATTCATATTCTGTGTCTGTTAGTAACTATTATTCACTCACAGAGTTTTGATCAGACCTGTTTAATAGAGGAAAATAAATGCATTATGTCCCCTCTAATTGTCCCTCGTGTGTGTTTGTTTCAAGGGGGTGGTAATGTGCGTATAGAGAGTGTGAAGTTGGACTTTAAAGACAAAGCCCAAGCCAAGGTGGGTTCCCTGGATAATGCTCACCACATTCCTGGTGGGGGCCGTGTCACGGTGAGTGTCTGCTTCACTCTGCCAAATCGTGACTTAAAGGAAAACAAAGTTTTTGTGAAGTTGTGAAAATTTAAATGCAAACTCAATTATTTATTTTTTTCAATTAAAAAATGTCCTTATACTGGCACGCTTCTTAGTTGCCTAATTTGTTGGAACAGCCGTTCATTTAAGAGTACAATACATAATCTTAAATATATGATATACACTACCAGTCAAAAGTTTGGATAGTTCTCTTTCAGTGCTTTTTCATTTTTCATTCCATCTTCAACATTGTAACATTGTAGCAAATTTAGTAAACAAGAAGTGTTAAACAACCATGACATATTTTATGTATTACATTGTTTAAACTAGCCACATTTAGCTTTCTACACTCATCTCGTTCTCTCATCAGATTCATGAAATCGTCACCCGGAACAGCTTTCAGTTCACAGGTTTACCTTGTCATTTGTTCTCTGCAGCAGAAGGGTGGATACAGTGTCAATAGTCCTATTAGTGCTACTGCAACTACTGTACAAATCCATATTATGGAAAGAAACAGTTGAGAGAAAAGAGAGTTCATGGTTACTTTAAGAATTATAAAGGTCAGTCACTTTCAGTGAATCTCCAAAACTTTGAATGTGTCCCCACGTGCAGTGGCCGAGGACTTCAAACACTGTGATGAAGCTGGTTCTCATGAGGAAAGAGCCACTTCTGCTGCAGGGGATACGTTCATTAGAGATATTAGCCTCAGAAGCTGACAATTTATAGAACCTCTGATAGTATTTGATAGTTTTGGTGACTATACTTGGGGGCACATTCAAAGTTAAGATTTTTTTGGATTGACTGGCCTTCATTTTCTTAAACGATGGACTGTCGTTTCTCATAACATAACTGCTTCTTGCCATAATATGGGTTTGTATAGTCGTTGCAGAAGCACTGGTATGTCTATTGACTCTGTACCCACCTTTCCTCCGCACAAGATAACTTATGATCTAAAGTATCAGTGTATTAAGAAGAGAAGGAATGGTACAAATTAACCCTTGTGTGAAGTGAAGAACTGTTCCAGGTGAATCTGATCAGAGGATCCTATGAGTGTACAAAGCTGTCGTCAAAGCTAAATATGGCACTGTTTGCTACATAATTCCATATGTGCTCTTTCACACTTTGAATGTTGGCTGTAACAATGTACAATATTGAAAGCAATAAAAATTAAGAAAAAACACTGAAGGAGAAGGTGTATTCAAATGTTTGACTGGTAGAATATTATATAAGGTAGAAAAATGGTTAAAAATTGGAAAAATACACAACAAAAACTTTTGTATTCCTTTATCTGCATATAAAGGTACAGTATACACCATTGTCATTAATAGTATTTATGAGAGAATTTAAATCAGAACCATGACACAAACCAGCAAATACCCCAATGCTAAAATAATTCTACAGGGTGATTTTGAAATATTCTGCTCTCTTTTTCTACATCCACCTCTGACATCACACGTCCTGCCTCCACTAGATTGAGAGCCACAGGCTGACGTTCCGAGATCACGCCAAGGCACGAGTGGACCATGGAGCCGAGATTGTGGTTCAGTCCCCAGGGCTGTCCGGCTCAGTGTCTCCCCACCGCCTCCGGGATAGCCACCTGTCCTCGTCCGGCAGTCTCAATGCAACGGAGTCTCCGCAGTTAGCAACCCTGGCTGAGGATGTCACCGCAGCTCTAGCCAAGCAGGGTTTGTGAACACTGGATCTCACTCCAGATGCCCTCCATCTGAACCACTCAAACTTTTCTGGCCACTCCTGCCACCCTGATGCCAGTCTGATGCTACTTCTACTCAGTCAAACCACAGCCTCTAAACATCTCCACGTCAGCATCAATCACCAACTCTAAATAGAGACTCAAATTAGGAGCTACTGTACTCTGGCCCTCTTTATTTCCTGTCTGGTTTGAACCCAAATATATGCTATTTCTATTCATTTTAGCGGCCTCTCTTTTTGAATGACGTTGCATAGAATAGTTCAGTCTGAGCACTTGTCTTGGATAAGATTGGATGATAGTGGTCTGGACCAGGTCTAAGGACCAGATATTGGTTTCCCTGGTTCTGGAACAGTGTTTTGAAGATGCCACAGCCTTTAATCTTCTTTAAGTAGGAAGCAGTGTGGCAGACACACCATGCAGCACGCGTTGTTCTTGCTCAATAAATGTGCATGGACTCCAGACCCCCTTAACAAACAAGCATCCTCACTGCAAGTCATTCTCATCATTCACTATATATCTAATGAATATATACAGAAACATGTATAAAAATACAAGTTCTTTGCCATCAACATGACAAGGAAATGACAATATGGCTATAAAGTATACCTGTAAAATTGCATTATTGCAAGATCTAGGTCATGTTAAAACAGCATGTATTGATTCTAATAATAAAAAGAGGCTATTTTGTCATTTAAAAGAAGGATTTTAGTAAATTATTTCCTCAGTTATTGAGTAAATTAAACAATTTCATGTTTTGTAGTTATTAGTTGTTTACAGTGTAATGCTTGGTGACAGTGTCAGACAGCTGATTTGATGTTGCTAAGGGATGCATCTCGGTCCTGTTGAAGAGCATCATACACTTTCTCAATAGCTCTCTGTAGGCACCAGTAAACACATGAGAACAATACGAAATACCGAAGCTAGATTTTCCACAAACCTCCAACAGCTCACGTGAATGAATGGCTCTACTAACACGTCGCTCTCTTCAGGACTGTCTGTTTGTCTGAACGGTGGAGGACGAAGCTACAGTTTCCAACCTGAAAGTTAAGCCGACGATGCAGCTACTCTGAAATCTGTTTGTGTGTGTGTGTGTGGGGGGGGTGTATGCGTGTGGTGCAGATCCCATGCCGTTTTCAGACGGATGCTACCGTACGTGGATGTTCTGTTGCAATATGTGGATGAGGAAATGTGGAAAAAATATTTGGGAAAAAAAAAAATCATCAAAATGACACTACATGAACAAATCCATCACAACCCATGGATCCTGTTACATCTGTTAGGAAAAAAAGTGTTCGGGTGATCTAGTTTCTTTTTCAGATACCATTTGTGATATATCCTGCCTTCTGCCTACTTACTGCTTTCACCTGCAACTGTTTGTTTGCTTCTGTGTTTTTCTGCATCCCCCATCTCCGTCTACCCTTCCCCCACTCCCTGCTCCGACCTACGGCAACTGTAAATGTATTTAAAAGTTCAAATAGATGTACGCAGTTTTTCTCTTGTTGATATGACATAAATTACAATAATTAATGACAATAAAAACAAACAAAAATTGACCCTGAAGTACTGTCTTCCTTTCGGAAGGCAGGGCAAGCATTCGCTTCAGTCGTGCAGTTCACTTGGATCAAATAAGAGTCAGACATTAAGAATTAAAATGGGAGATTGGAATAAAGTTTATTGTGAAATGAGAGCGGGGAGTACAATAAGTTAAGACTTGGGGGTGGGTTGGGTGAGAAGTGGATTCATTTTGGATGGCCAGTCCTGGGCCAAACAGTCACTTCAGCCAGACAGTAAGTGACAGAAAAGGGGATGGTCAGCATTATCCCACCTACCCCTCCATCACTGTTACACTGTAAAAACCAGTGACGAATAAAACCCCAAAGAGACGGGGGTAGTTTGGTGAAGAACAAAAGGAAGATGCACCTCATGGAAAACGGGGATGGTTCCCAGAACAGGAGGAGGAGAGAAAAAAAGCACCAGTTGGACAAAAGAAAAAATAGAGTGTAGAACAAAAAGAAAAGGATTCAGAAATGACATCTCATAGTCCATTGTCCCCCCCGTTTCCTCAGGTGGTGCAGGAAACAGTGAGTGGATGTCATGACACCATGGGGTCTGTATACGATGCTCACCAACACAATGGCGGTATCCTTACACAGACATGATGTGCTTCACGAAGGCTGCAGACACAAGAGAAACGTGGAAAAATGTCAGAACACAACCGAGGTTTCTAAACTTTTGTCATATTCATGTAAATATAAAAGCTAATAAGATAGAAAGGTAAGAAAAATAAGAAAGAACCTCAAGCTTGTCTTGAGAATGCTATGTCAAAATGAATAAAATAATAAAGAATAACAATAAATGAATAATTTAAGCCAGGAAAGAAAAACGATGAACAAAGTATCCAGAATATGAAAAAAAAATGAAGTAATAAAGAAAATGAACGCATATCCACAAAGTGACCAAAAATTCTGGCAAGAAAATTAATAAAATAATGAAGGAAATGAATGACATATTTGCAAGCACCTTCAAAAAATGTCAAAACATTTTATAAGATAATGGTCATAAGTAACTATCCACAAAAATGGACAAAATCATCTAAATAATGAATAAAGTATTCACAAAATGAATAAAAATGAAGAAACGCATAAATGAATTATTTATCCACAGAAATGGAAATGAACAAAAATAAATGAAACCTGCAGATAAAATGAATAAAATCATCAAGAAAATGAACACAAATGAAGAAAAAATAGGATGATGAAAAATGAATAAAATAGTAGGCAAAAAAAAACTACAAAATAATAAAATTTAAAAAGTATAAAGAAATCTAGGAAATGAACACATATCCAGAAAATGATTAAAAGTAATGGGGAAAAAAATAAATAAAATAACTAAGGAAATAAATAAAATGCTTTCAAAAATTAAACTGAAAGGTGGGAAAATGAATAAAATAATAAAGGTCATGAATAGACATCCACTTAATGCAGAGAAATGTAAGTAATGAATAAATTATTCACATAATTTGCAAAAATTGAGGAAATAAATAAATCTTTACAAAATTCAGAAATATTGATAAAATAATCAATAAAATAAACTATAGAACTGAGAAAAAAATAAGAAAATAATAAAGGATATTAATCTAATATTGACAAAATGAACAAAACCTGTACTTGAAAGGAAATGAAGAAAAAAATTGAACACACATGGCGAAAATGTTGAACAAACAACAAAATAATGAATAAAATAATACATAAAATAAACAAGAATGGACAAAAGAATCAAGAAAATGAACAAAAATGAAGCTAAAGCAAACATAATCAAGAGAAACAAAAAAAAGATGAACACATGAGCCAAAATAAACAAAACTACCAGTGAACAAACAGGCAGATAATATAATGGTATTTTATCGTGCATTTGCTCACCCTCATAGTTGACACAGCCGTTCTCATCCTCCTGTCCTGCCATAAGAACATCAATCTCAGCCTCAGTCATCTTCTCTCCTGTAGGG
>JAQQAE010022854.1:0-10168 GCA_029823295.1 Pseudamia nigra
CCCCGCCTCTCTGGACTTTACTCCTCTCCCCTGTCATCCTGACCGCTTCCCCCACTCAACTCTCCCTTTACCTGTCAACGGACACAGTACTCACAAAAAAGGACATTACACCATTCATGCTGCCACCTACCTCTTATAAATGCACTGCAATTTTTGCACCTTGTATATACTGTTAACTGTTGCAGGTTTATTTATTCTTCTTCTAAAGCTTTGCTGTGTTGTACAACTGCTTTATGTGCCTGCCTCAATTGCCCCTCAGGGTGAAATAGAGTTCTTTAAATTGAATTGAATTGAATTGAAGTAAAAGTATGATAGAGCCCAAACAAATTCTTTAAATGACTTCAGATATGGATCATTGAGAATTATTACTGTCTCTCTCTATGCACACATACAGTGTATGCGTCGACCTGCCAATGCTTTCTTCTAGTTTTATTTATTATTCTTATTCATGAGTAATACATTCAATGAGTTCCACTGACCACAAAAAAATGGAAGAGTGGCCCATGAACTTGAGCTTAACGTTAAAGGTTGCTTGTGAAATTCACCAGCTTGCTTGTCATTGCTCAAGGTCTTCAATGGTCATGCATGCAGAAAATGTAACTGCTCAGCAGGGCAAGCTACACTTGAGTGTAAAATATACTGAACTTCAGGTGGAGTTTGCTAAAAAAAAAGGCAATTGTAATGTACAGTACAAGCCCTAAATGTGTGATTTCAATGAAAAGCAGTGCCAACAGGGATTATAATCACACATTGTTCATTCAATTCTGAATTTTTGGGCCCTTGTGATTAACAATTTTCATTTGAATTATTCATAAGAGGTTTGTGCCTGCTCCCCTGTGTTGTATATACTGGAAATAAATAGCAATGTAGCACGAGGAACAACATGCTAACTTGATTATTAATATATATATATACCTTAGTGAATTGTATGCATATTCTTTACAGTAAATTATGCTGTTTAGACATCTCTGGTGACATTATGTAATGTAAATCATTTATCTACAACAGTAAAAGAAAAGAAAACAATGAATTCTATAACAATGAAAACATGCAGGCATGCTGGTATTTTCGGAAACCTGATGTAACAGTGAAAATATTCCACTTTCTGTGTAAACCAGGTTTATTTTAGGGCACATGAAATTTAATGTTGTTTAGGAGAAATAAGGCAACACAAAGGACGGCCACGGCACAGGAAGTTGTATTTTACAAGGAGACACTTTGGTCACTTGATGTAATTGAGAGGGGATGTGCAGAGAGCTCACGCGCCCTGTTACTCAATTCTACTCCAAACCCTTCAGCTTTACAGGGTTTCATCTTCTCCTGTTATTGAGTGCTAAAACACACCTGCTCCCACAGTGCCACGGCCTTGCTCTGCTCTAAGTGCTTCAGCTTGTCTTTTAGGACTGCAGCCTCCTTGGGAACGGTTACTCTATTATAGCACCGTATAAAATTTTAGAAGGCTTAATGTGTGTTTCTGTCTTCATGATGGTCAAAGCTAAGGGGGCAGGTTTTGCTTCAATACTGGGGGACATTTTTAGTCAGACATTTCTTGATCCTACTGTGTTTTTGGACATGTTAATGCATCACTTTTGGCCAAAAAATAATTAGGGAGCAAAAAAGGAACAGACTAATAAGGACAATGAGCAAAAAAAATAAACAAAATCAGCAAGAAAATCAACAAAAATGGAAAAAAAAATAAACACAGTGAACCAAATTAAACAAATTAACAAAATGGTAAGAAAATAATTCCACTGGCCTTTAAGTGGATAATTACTCCAGCAATTGTTTCATTTGGCAAAAAATTATACAACCCTAAGTAATTCATGATTATGATGACTATATTATCTGGGGTTTTAAAAAAGTCCCACAACATAGAAAACTACAGAAACATGTGTAGGGTCTGACAGCAAACATCTCTGGAAAAAATAGCTGGCTCTGTCCTTTCTCATAATGTGTTTGATGTTCTTCCAGATAATTGTATAATTAAGAATTAGATAATTAGATAATTTGAACCTTTACATTATCATTGCTGTCTCTGTTAGAGGAATCTACATTCAAATTATCTTAAAATTAAACATAATTAGTCAGGGAATGACACACTGGTGGGTATTGCCACTAAAATGCCCTTTCACTGAGATGACTCCACAAGATTTAACAGTCTGATGTAAAACAAAAAACTAAACCCCCTTCCACTTTGGGACACATTTTAACCACAAACACACTGAAACCTAACGGGGAAAATGTTGTTTTTGGATGCAGTCCAACAAGGCCAACAAATACAGCTTGATTAACAGCTCTGTCACTGTAAAAGCATTAATGTGCAGGCTTTGGAGAATTATGAAGAGGTTATCATAGTGCCTGGTGGAACACATAATGCCACCTGTATTTGTTTATGTCACTTTGGGCAGTTTGGGCTTGGGGGAGTGGGGGGGGTTGGCTTACTGAACGACTCACTTGTGTGGCTGGACATCGATAAAACTACACTGCAGACTGAGGTATTTTGGGCAATTCCATAGAAATTGTCAGCCCTTCTGGGTACAATTAGCATAAGTCTGTATTTTTGCGCTGCAGCATTTGAAGTCATTTGTGGCTGTTACTGACATTGTTGAGCAGTGGCAGCATTGACTTTCTTATTTATCTGTGTGTTACTGTTTTGAAAGTCTTTGAACTCAGACTTTGGTAGTGTTTTGGTTTAAAAGAAAAAAAAAATCAACAAATTGAGTGTGTAACTCCAGGCTACATTCATTTTTTTTGACAATTATATCAATCAAATTTAGTTTTATCTATTTCTGTTTAAAATTTCCACAGATAGCTGATATACCCTGAAGTGTATATAACAGTAAATAAATGGACAGAGCAACTAAACAATCTGCCATAAGAAGGACAGAACTGAGAAGCACATGGAGTCCAGTAGCATCGGCCAGCTGCGTGATTGGCTTAACGCCAACGTAAAAACATGAAACCCAAACAACTGTTGTTCTATTGTAATATTTTGTACTGTTAAATATGAACAGCAAGTACTGTCACATAAAACACGTACAGTATAGTGACTCATGTAAAAAAAATAATGAAAGGGCCTCTTGACGGATATCACAAAAAGGAACAAAATAAATAAAAAATGCTTTTAGTGCCCATGTCATTTGCAGCGATATAATTTTCATCTTTGCTACCTCCAACCCTCTCCCTGAAACAACTGAATTTAGCTATGTAACTTTGTTGCTTTTCTGTGTAAACAGCAGAAGTCCATGGGGGCTGGTGTTAAATGTAAGCTTGTTTAACTCAAACTTTCGGATCACTCTTGCAAAAGGTAAAACAGTCAACAAATGTTTAGCACTGCTATTATTAGCGAGGTTAGTGCAAAGCGTAGCCGTGGTTGTCGAGCCGTGCCCCGTACTGGTAAACCAGTAAGGCTTGTAAGGTGCGGAGCAGGGCAGCTGAGCCACGTCTGGACCACGTGGCTCGACCGTCTGGCTTCTGGAGCCAAATGTGGCTTTGATGCCGAGTGGCGCTGTCCCGCTTAGGCTCCCAAGGTGTGTCACTTTGAGCCACTGCTACAGGCTCCTGTGCAGTGGTACGGACTAGCCTAACCTACCTTCACTTCATATGTTTTGGTCTGTCTTCTTCTGCATTTGCTGCTTGGCAAAAGCTTTTAGCACTCATTACTGCCATCTGGGTTGGAGTTTGTGGAGTGTGGGTACTGCAATGTGTGGAAGCTTTTTTCCCTCTCTTTCACTCAGATGTATTTGTTGTTTGACTGCATGAACTGAACTGTGATGATGGCAGCTCAGTACGAATACAAAAACCATTATGCCACTACAACACATTACATTGGGTGATGGTGTTTCTTCTCTGACCTGTCCAGTGGAACTGTAGGAGAGCTGAACAGGATTAGTGAGCGCTGCGTGTCTGAAAATCCGGTGATGTAGCTCATGGTACAGTCAGTCCATTCACCCAACACTGCTCCAGTTTTTGTTGTGGTCGTAGATCTTTGTGTCCTGTTTTTTCAGTGCCTTTATCTTATTGTTAATCTGTTTTTGGGACTGGTGGATGCCTCTCTGGATCATCAGCTTTGTTATGTTGGCATACGCAACATTGTCAGCTGGCTCATTATTTCCTCCTCACCGAGTACAGTGAGGAGCTCCTGGATCTTGTAATCTTGCCAGATGTCCACACTTTTTGGTCAAAGTTTGCTTACAAGCTACAGCTGCAATCACTGCAGTGCATCATCATTCCTAACCAATACAATTCATTTGTCCACCAAGCCCCGCCTGCTGTTAGTGACCTGGGTTGCTGCCTTTCACACTGCAATCAACTGGGTCTGACCCTGTTCTGACCCACCTCTCAATCCGGGTCACCAAGTGGGCATGGCTAACCCACTTTAACCCTTTCATACAAAAAGTCAACCTGGGCCTGGTCACGTTTCACACCTTTACCGTGGATCGTTTGAGTAATGTGAGTACAAGCAAGTGCGGTTAGAAGAGGCGGGCCACGGTGCAGCGTGGTTGGTCACGCACGCATACGAGCACAACGACTGTACGTGAATTTGATGTAAAATCACCGTGTCCTTCACTACACTTATGTCAAAACAATGGTCGCGACTTCATGAGTTGCTTCGATGCTGAGGTCTAGTGTTTGCTGAAAATTTGCGCAGACACCTGTATACAGATCCACCTCAACTGAACACAGAAGAACGCATAGGTGTATGTGAAAATGCTTGAGTTTCCCCGGAGCCGTGGCTGAACTACAACTACTGACCAGTACCAGACAAGATGAAGAAGCTGTGTAAACACCACCTTATTAAAGTGTGAGAAGAAGACAGACTCCTCTGCAGAAGAAAAGGACAAATTCAGGTGGTTCGACGCAGCAGCTGAAAGCTTAAAATACTGCATTTATGGCTGCAAATACTCTGGTGAATCATATCATGTGCAGATGATCTGGTGGTTCTTAATCCATATATTGCTGGACTTCAACAGCTTCTCACTATATGCTCTGAATATGGTGTTGAACATGATATCATGTTCAATGTTACACGTCTTATTTTTTTACTTAATAAAGTATGCTGGATTATTTTGTTTATTTTTTCTTTCATTTGCTATGTCAGGTTTTGTCACTGAAACTTTTTTACTCCTGTCCATTAAGTTGTGGAGTGTGATGTGACATTTTTACATCACAATCGAAGCTGAGTGAGTGAACAGTACTCAACAAAACATCTACTCTTACAAATACATTTATTTCCAAAAAAACCAAACAACCCATATACTGTACATGTCAGTGAAGATTGTCAGTCGTCCAGGTCATTGTTTCCTTGTGGGTTTTTCTTCTGCTCATATATGTTTTCTTGAAGATGTTTGTGACACATGGAAAACATATCGGTCCAGAAGCTGAAGAAGAACCATAAGATAAAATACATGTGTGCAGAGAAACACCTGACATATTTATGATTGACATGTCATATAGTGATGACATCCACACTTTCAGAGAACAAACTTTTATTTACAGAACCATTCAAAGTCACAAACAGCAGGTTCACGTGGTTGAAAGTGTAAAAAGTTGCCTTTAACAGTCAGTCACGATCTTTCCAGTTGATGATCACATGATCCATCACACACCACATCTCTGTCCAAAGCAGACGGCCTTGTGAAAAAAAAAAAACAATAAAAAAATGTTAGTCGTCAGTGATGTATAAGATAACACTTTCAAAGTTTGCTGTTGTCTTTAAAAGGGAATTATTTTCTATGATTCTTTAGATCTGAATGTGTTTGATAAATTAGGCATGATACAGTAATAGAAACAACATTAACATGCCTCAGCAGGTCTGTGTTGATAAGTTGTGTTCTAATCTGGTCAAATACATACACAGTAAAAAATAACCTGCAACATAATAATGGAATATACTGTAACAAGAGTATGAATCTTACCTGTGCGGAGCAAGTGACAGACTTCTGTCCTGCTGGCGTCGCAAAAGTCTCCACATATGGGCAACACGATTAATGGAAAATCATCGCCTTACATTTTTGAGAAATCTGGGTGTGTCAGAGGACAGCATCCGAACAAAATGGCTCAAAGTTTGCCATAAAATCAGTAAAGTCTTTGGGATGTTGTTTGTTTTCCATGACATTGCATGTTTTCAAAGTGGCCACAGCTCCTGTTAAGCGCTTCTTGATGACGCACAGACGACGTGATGACGTCTGTACAAGACCGATTGTGCCTCAGCCTCAGTAACGTGAGCGGAGACGGGGCCTGGAAAGGGGTGAAGTGGGCCCCGGCTCGGCTCGAGCCAAAATGGCCCTAGTGTGAGTACGCCCTAACAAAACATGGAGCTGGCAAGGTATATGCGAGAATAGCATCAGACTTGTTAACTAATGAGTCTGACTTTCACGAAAAAACTGCTATAACTTCACATTTATTGATTCAGTGTTTATATTGTAATTAATTATCTAGTTATACACCATTTCTAAAGTATTTATAAGAGTACTCTTATTATTATTATGTGGTACAAAGCATTTAATGAGCTCTCTGAAATGAGTCTACACACTTGGTGGCAGACATTGGACAGATCTCGCATGTCTCCTTCCTTCTTCTTCTTCTCTGTGGTTTGGCTGAATAGAGACGTCAGCACATCAGAGACACCGGAGCTGCTACACCCAGTCTCATACACTATACCTGCCAGCGTATCTTCATTCGGAGGAGACTGAAGTGGAGGAATGAATTGTGCACAAAGGGAAAGTAAAGTTTACTTGCTGGAACATGGACAAAACAAACAAAAGGAGGAAGGAATTGATTTTAAATCACACTTTTTCTTTGAACAGTAAAGGATCAAAGGATGATGAACTCTATACACTGTAGCTCAGACATAAGGGAGAGAAATACATCTTTGCTGGTGTAAGTTCACGGAAAAAACATCCAACATGACTCCTAATTACTTCAACATAGAGCCCTGCCCTCACTCCAACCAGTCCTGCTTTCTGGCTTTGTTTGTGCTGCACAATTGGTTTTACAGGCGCCCACTCCCTCTCTGCATCTTCCCTCTCCTGCTATTGCAGATGCTGGATAAATAAGCAAGCAGATTACTACCAGTGTGTGAAATGGTTCTTATCTATCTCTGCCATTAGACAGGGGGTTCTATTATAAAGCTTTGCATTATTCAGTGAGCCTGAGAGTGTGATCATTATGGATTTCTGCCCTTTTTCACAAAGCCCCTTGGGTCCGGCTTGGTCTGCGGCCTGATACATGCATGAATCTGGCCTTGTGCTCTGAACATGCTGAACACTGTGAGGGAGAAGTGGTCAGCAAGAGGTGGAGTATATTCAACACAAAAAAATACAGCCACAAAAATAACATACTATACTCATCATGACTGGACGCTTTGTAAATACTTCTGTATCCTCCATAGCTTCAAGAATGTGAGGCTACTCCAGTGTCTAAAAATGTTCTACATGGAAACAAACACGATTAGTCACAAAAAGGAAGAAACCAAAACACATACGTATGGAAAAGGTTAAATTATTTCATTCTTGAAATGGCAGGTTTGATTTAGACTGTGAGTGTGATTGATGCATATTCACATCATCTAGGACTCATTTGAATATCTGGGGGACATTTTTAGTCTCTGGATCTACCTAGAAATTTTGAGCATCTAAACTTTGTGAATTGCTGAGTTGCGTGTGACTTTAATGTGTACATTTACAGTATAAAGGGAACAAAGAAGGAATGCATGAGTGAAATGGGACAAAAGAAAATTAACAAAAATGAATAAAATAATTCAAAAATGAATTTGAGTGTCAATATTTATAAAGTGGAGCTTTTACAGAGACCCATAAGATAGATAAGTTGCTAACGCTGATGTGAATGAAGCCTACCAATCCCCCTGAAATCCACAGCTGATGAGTAACAGATTCTTCATCACAGGTTTATCTGAAACTCTCTGAAAGTCTTGATGCCAATAAACAGTAAAGGAATGTTTTGGCTTAATTCGCTCCTGTTTTTGTTTTCTGAGATATATTTTGAGCACAATCATCCTATCATTAGTTTCAAAGAAACTTTCCTCTTCTTTTGCTTTTCAGAACTAGTTATGTAATTAGAGAGTACTATACATTCAACAGTACAGTACTCTCATTCATTGCTCAGGTCCTGCTGTAATTTTAATCATTCATAAAATCAGGAAAATAGAAGTGCAGATCTGCACCTCTGGTTTCAGTCAGAAATTCACCTTTCTTTTTAGTAATTTCGTGAAAATGTGCAACAGATTTGTATGTAAACAGAACTTTCACCTGCTTGAACTCATGGTGTTCCCTTCAAAGTATATGGGACATTAAAAGGAGATCATACAGGAGATAGAAACATACCAATGCCAATTTCATGTTTGACCAGTTTCCCATCAAGTTCAGATACCAAGTAAACAATGTCTCCATGACCCAGTCACGTTGCTAACTGTTGTCAGCTAACGTCATTAACTGTGATATGTTCCACCAGGTGTGTTTCAAGCATTTTATATATTTTGCAGTGCTTTTTGTGCCACTGATTACATTTTTAAACACGTTGTTAACACCAAATTCTAAATGAACATCTAACTTTAAATAACAACTTCATTTCTCAGTTTTGGCATGCATATCTTATTCTAGTGCACCTGCTCTAGCAAATATGGGGTCTTAATGTTTTGCAAATTATCATGGGGTCTTGGAAGCTGTTTTTGCTGTTTTTTTTTTGTTTTTTAAACTATTTTTATGGTCAGTACTTGGAGCTACATTTGGTGCACAGTGTGCTTTTTAAACAGTTAAATGAACAGCGGCTGCTCAGCCCTTACAGACACCCCGTGTCTCTGGACGACCCTCTGCTCTACTCATCATTAACTGTTGTGCACATGAAAAGCATCAAAAACTGCTCCAGTTATTTCCATTTGGTAAACAGGCTTTTGCATTGCACGTCTGTAGGTGATAAAGACATGGTCCTTGTTGATCCATGTTTACACTGTCAGCACCAATGGCTGCTCTGCCCTTAACGTGCATGTGCTGAGATAAGGACAGTTTGTTCCATGCCTGTTTTGGGTCCCAGCAATTAGACTCTGCCATCAAGCATTTGTTATATCCGCTGTTTCTTGCCTTCAGCTTAGCACCTTGCTGATTACAAAGCACTGGATCAATAATTAAACAAATTAAAGTGGACTGGTGGGTCAATTTTCATCTCATCTTAGCCAACAGCTACTGTGGTATCATGAACAAGTCTCAAAAAATTCTTGATATGTAGCAGAACAAGCTAAAAGGCTTTTCCCCCTATGGACAAAAAATGTTTGATGCTGCGGTTTTATGCTGTACCACACACACACTGACAGGAAGAGAGTTCAGGAGGACATATTTGTCACATGGGTAATTTAACAGCAAACATTTGACTTAAGGAGTACAGAAACCTGATACCAGGCAGCAGTGGACAAAAGAAAAGATATGGATGGGAAAAGAATTCAGAATATGTCATATGGTCAAAAGAATGGTCCTGCACTTTTCTACAATCACTATTGGCTACTCCTGAAATTTCTGGAAAGCAAGTGGTTTTTCTTCTTCCTTAACATTACCTTGTGATTATTTCAAATAAAATCAAATAAAATTTTATTTATACAGCACTCTTCATACATTGATGTAGTGCAAAGTGCTTTACATATTAAGGACACACATATTACAAGTATGAAACAAAAACACATGTTAAAAACATTAGGAAACAACACACGCATATATTTATATACAGTGGCTTGCAAAAGTATTCACACCCCTTGGATGTTTTCACTTTTTACTGCAGTATAAAATTAACCTTTGTCAATATAATTTTCCCTTTTTGATAATAATTTACAAAAACAAACATTTAATGTCAGAGTGAAAACATATTTCTACAAAGTAATGTCAGTTAATTAAAAAAGTGTTTGCGTAAGTATTCACACCCTTTAAGTCAGTATTGTGTAGACTCACCTTTGACTGCACTGACATCATTCAGTTTGTGTGGTATCTCTCAGTCAGTCGTACATACCTCAATACCACAATTTGTCTGGATTCTTCATTGTAAAACTACTCAAACTCTATCACATTGTACAGAGATCAGGAGCAAACAGTCCTTTTCAAGTGCAGTCTCAAATTCTCTTGAATTGAGATCTGGGCTCTGACTCGACTCCAGAACATTCACAATG
>JAQQAE010022855.1:0-10168 GCA_029823295.1 Pseudamia nigra
TTGTGTGACCAGTCCAGTTTGTTATTGAGGTGAACACCCAGGTATTTAAATGAGTCCACAATCTCAATGTCTGAACCCTGGATGTTCACCGGTATATGTGGTGGAGCTGTCTGGTGGAAGTCACTCACAATTTCCTTTGTCTTACTGGTGTTTAAGTGTAGATGGTTCAGTTTATACCAGTTAACAATGTCTGTGGTGACTTCCCTGTATTCCAGTTTGTTCCCCTCTGACACAGCCCATCATTAGATCATTCCCAAATCTTCTTTTGTGCCTTTTTGCATCTCTTCATGTCATTTTTGTATTTTTGCAACTTGCATTGTTTTTGTCTTTTTCACCACACAAAACCTTTTTGCAAGTTTGACAGCATTCATATTTTGTCCATTTTTGGATTTTTTTTATGACATTTTCATCTTTATGCATCTTATGGCCTTTTGCATCATTTTATTCTGTTTATGCGTTTTATGTAATTTTCTCATTCTTGCATCTTTTGATCATTTGTGTCTGTCTGTCTTTTCCATCTTTACTGCCATATTTAATCTTTTTGCATATAATGTTTATGCATTTTTGTGTTTTCTTTAATGCCATTTTCATCCTTTATTATCTTTTAATAATATTTGCACACCACAAATAATCTTCTGCTTTCTTCAACTTTCACCCAGGACTGAAAATCAGCCTTTGAACTTATGCAAAACAGTCATTTAACATTTATTGTGACAGTCATCTGTATCATCTAGTGTGTGAACATTCTGCACGTATTTCCCAGCTCTAATACAGTATAACTTTCTCAATCCCAGATCTCTTAATTCTTTGTTGTTTTCTAATAACAACAGAGACTTGACCTCTCAAAAGTACAAACAAAATCTTCACTCCTGTCGTCTGCCAGTCTGTGTTTGCTTTTTTCTGCCGTTTGTCTATTTTTGTGTAATTGTTTGCTTGTTTTCTCCATTATCTCCTCATCTGGAATTCAACTCCCTGCAGTGACAAACGTATGGCCTCTCACTGCCTCTTTCTGCGTCGTCCTCTTTCCAACTCTTGCACCTAGATGAGATGTAATTGTGATTAACGCCGGCGTGACAGGAGGACACGAGAGTTTCGTCACGAAAGGAAAACAAACAAACAAACACAGAGGGAGATAAAATGATGGAAATATGTACGCCGTCTTATCAGCATTGCTAATTGTTTCCGTGTGGGAGGGAGGAGGGGAGAGTCACAGGAACTGGAGAATATCCTCCCTGTGCCGTTGGCCTGCCGCTGACTTCAGAGCTAAGCCCGCTTTCAAGAGAAGGTCAACACCAGGTTCAACTTTTCACCTTGGCAGCCACAGAGAACACACCAAATACCAAGGATTACAGCCCGGCCGCTGCAATAAGGCCTGGACTTCCACCTCATTTCAGAACATACCAACACAGATGCAGCTCTTCACCAACACTGAGGTCAATCACACACGTTGGGATGAAATTTTATAAAACAGAAAATATGTCAAAACAGCTCACTTGACAGCTGTAATTAAAATGACATTTGATTAGAACTGGGCAATATGGCTGAACATAATACAAACATCAAGTATGTTTACTCTGTTACATGTACATACTTGAGGAGTCATCTGTGAGTACTGTAGTTGTTTCACTCTTAGTAAATGTACATACCGCAATAAAAGATGACATAAAGACAAAACCTATGTAAGAATTGCAAAAACACAAAGATGATTTCAAAGACAAAAACTTTTTCTTCAATTTTTTGTGAGGTATTCGTGATTAAAATGCCACACAAGGCCCAAATACATACAAAATACAAAACAAAATGACATTTAACATACTGAACTACTGTACATGAAAATAAGAAAACCGAATGAAGTACAAGATGCTTAAAGGCACAAAAAGACTTAAATGTTGAAAAGGATGCAGAAACAACATAAAAAACAAAATGACACAAGTTGATAAAAAATGACTAAATGTAGCATTTAGGGAAAAACAATGTAAAAGAGGAAAAATACATACAGTAAGTCATCACAAGACTGAAAACAAGACACAAAAAGTCCAAATGATTTCCAAAAGATGCCTAAAAGGCACAAAAAAAAACACTGAAAAAGATACAAAAAACCAAAATGAGATAACAGGACAGTATTAATTAAACTGCTACAAAAAGATGTTTAAGATTCAAAATGATGCAACAAAATCAAACATGCAAAATGACATAAGATGAAACAAGGTGAAAACATAAAAGATGCAAAGATGGACAATAACCACAAATATCTAGTAAAAGTTGCAAAAAAGACAAAAGTTGTTTGTGACAAAAATTATTTGTGTGTACAACAAGATGAAAATAACATAAATCATATAACATGCAAAAGGATGCAAAAAACACATCAAAAATTACATAACAGATGCTAAAATACATAAAAAGAGAAAAATACAGTTGCAATAACACAAAAGGCTTGCAAAAATCCAGAAGAAACACAAAAAAGCTAAATTAATGTGCAGTTGATCTTCAAGTTCAAGATTTATGTACCTGAACAGTTCATCTTGAACTGTTCAGGTACATAAATCAAGAGAAGGAAGTCAAAGTGTTTCCATGTAGGCAGAACTTGAGTGTGAATTATGGGAAATGTTTGCACAGGGAACTTATAATTTTGACCTCAACTGTAAAAACTGGAAAAAGACCTGAAGCAAGCTGCAACATGATGAAAACAACATAAACGATGCAAAAAAAGGACAAAAACCTCAAAAATTTTGTCACAGTATTTTAATATCATGATATTCATCACAGTATATGTTTATCTTGTCTGTTATTTTGTTTGCATTTTCAGCAAAACCACTCATAAGCTGATGATAATAATCACTTTATTGTATAACTAGATAGACACAGCTGATATACATTTGATTTTATTTTGTCGACATTCATTATATTAAAAACAACAGAAGTCTGATCAGCGTCGGCACAGTGTCACAGAGTTGATGACATGTTTAACTTTCTGGCAGAGTGACTGTTTGGAGCTGTACATGTGTGTAAGCGTGTATCATTGTGTATAGATGTGGGTTTTTTGATGTCAGCAGCGGTCAGGTGTAACCGTACAGACCGACAGACAGACAGGCAGGCGGCCGGCTGGCGTCAGCAGCCACACGCCTGTCACGACACACCACACGGCGAGCAGCCACATACCGCAGCACCCACACCGCGCACACACAAAGGGCGCTCAGTCCCTGCATCACGCACCAGCGGCAGCAGCAATGTGAAATATTCACATAGGGACAAAGAGCCGAGCGGGGGAAGGGTAAGACCTGTGAGGTGAGTCCAGCTGAAGGGTTAAAAAAAGTCAGGAAGGAGGAACTGGAAATAAGTAACGTCTCAGGGCACATTGGGCATTAGTGCAGTGTACAATCATGCCAGACAACAAGACAAAAGTTCATTTGGGACAGTGGTTACCACCTAGGTGGTTATGTTATCATGTCTGTTTGTTTGTTTGTTAGCAGGATTATACAAATGTACTGTATGGATTTTGATGAAATGTTCATCAGAGGTGGCTCTAGGGCTACGGATGAACCTTTTCAATTTTTGAGATGATCTGGGTTAAGATGCAGATTCTGCATCTCTTTTTCACTTGCGAAATAGGGCTGTTGGTCACATTTTTCCTGTGTCATGAATACTAATAAGGTAATCAACATGAAATCAACCCAGGCATAGACAACTCATCACATGTAACTAACTGACTCATTTAAGGCCTGCTTCTGAAATGATGAAAATGCTAATTTGGAGGATGACAATGTTTACAGTATGTTTCAGGGGTACAGTAATGGACAGATGTAGAAGCATGTGACTACCACCTATCTGAAGCTGAGGTTATGCTTCAATCAGATTTGTTTATCTGTATAAGATAAAAAGTTACATCCTGACAAATATGAGATCAGGTTTTTCTTGATACCTCAAGCTCTATTGAAGATAAACTCACGATTCCAAATGCTATACTATATACAGATTTTTAGGGTCAATCAGTTTCTTACTGTGGTCTACAGCCAATCCAGATTGGAAATCCAGTATGAAAAATCATAGGGTGCTGGGTGAATAAAAAGGCCTTGGTGGAGGTATGTGCTGTGTAAGTGCCCACTAGTTACCTACGCCAAAGAGGTTATATTCTGTCTCATTTGTTTGTGTGTCTGTCTATTAACGGGATAACTCAAAAAGTCATGAATGAACTTTGATTAAATTTCCAGCATAGGATGGAAATGGCATAAGGGCAAACTGGTTAGATTTTGGAGTGATCCAGATCATCATCTGGATCCAGGAAATTTTTGAAGGATTTTTTATCATGTCAAGATAGGGCCAATTTTCAGCATTGTTGCAAGTCACTATTAAAAAGGTCCAGAATGCTTTGCACAAAATACTGGACATTGTCACAGTAGGTTCGACAATATCTCAAAGTTTCATCTGGATCCTGACAATATTCTGGATTCTATGATCCAGAACAGTGAAACTCCAAATTCTCATGGAATGTTTGGCACTGTAAGGCAACAAATAATGGTACAGACCTGTAACTAAGACCAGATTGTAGTCAAGACTCTGCTGAATCCATTTTTGTATCTTCATTAAAAGTATGGTGCTAGGTCCAGATGAAAACCACCATTATGGAAATACAGATTTTTGTGAATAACTATTGAAGTAGCAAGGATATCAATGTGATTCCAAAAGCTATGGGTATGTTTTCATGGTCAAGGAATCCACCATGCAGGTAAAATAAATGTACGGTAGGCCTGTTATTGTTTGGTGTAAATCACATTATGGGGAAAATGAGCTGCTTGGTGGAGGTCTGTGCTCTCTGAGTGCTTTCTAGTTTGAAAATGCAACGCTCACTGTAAGATCTCCTTGATCTACTGTATGGTGCATATTCAAAGTTCCACACTATGAAAATTTATTTTTACTGGGATTTGAGGTTCATAGTTAACTATGTAACGTAAATATGTGCATCTGATACAACAGTCACATGACACTGTTCAAAAGCCAAAGTTGCCACAAGTGTTCATAAATCTAATTTAAAAGTGGCAGAGTTACAAAGGGATGATCAGAAAAACCAAGGGAACACACTTTATTTTTCTACAGTCCTAGAGAAGTATGTTTGTATTTAAAAGACACATAAGCAGTACAAACATAAATTTAAGTGTTAGGATATGAGACATGTCATGGAAAATGAATGTTTACTCTTACGACAGAGCAATCTATTGCAGTTATACAAACAAAATCACTGATTAAATAGTGTAATAGTTTGTATCACAGTGGTAACTGCAATATCACAGGTCCTCATAAGTGTAGGTTTCAGTAGGAATGAGGCAGATTCATCTCCCTCAGTGACTACATTTACAAGAGCACAATATTCCACTTATTTCTTCTTATTCCAAAAAAGACAGAATTCTGAATATGCTGTTTACATGACCAAAGAAAATCACCCTTCAACTTATTCCTGGTTTCATTCAGCTGTTCGTACCCTGATTATTCGCAGGGTTTCCACTGGTGACTCATGTTCCACTGTGTGAGCTCAGCCTCTGTTTCAGTCCTTCAAACGTGGCCCTGAAAAAGTCAATACTCAAGGAAAACTAGTGATACTTTATAATTCCAATGACTCGTATAGAAGTAGAAGTAAAACTAAGTACTTTAGTAAGAGTAACAAAATATTCAAGTAGTGAGTAACTTAATCCTGTTAATTTATTACAACCTAATCTATTGTGTTTGAACAGGTTGTTTATCCTACAGGTACTAACAATGTATGTTACAATGTATATACAATATAATTTGTTGCTTATTTTGTCCATTTTTGTTTATTTGCTTGATTGTTTTGTTAACTTTGCTCATTTCTTATTTTGTTCACTTTCATTTATTGTGTTCATTTTTCAGTTAACTTGATTGTTTTTCTCCTTTTTAAAAATGTTTTGTTCACTTTGTTCCCTATTTTGTACATTTTTTTCAAAATTATTTCATTATTTTAGCCAACGTAAAAAATACAGCAATTTGCATACTGGTTTGGTAGGTTTTACATTGTACCTTCTCTCTGTTCAGTGTCTGAATCCATTTTTTCCCATCGATACAACGTCAGCCTCATACTGTACTTCCCAAATCTGGACCTTTATATTGCAGCCTTTGTGATTATAAGATTTCTCAGGTTGACATTGAGATTATGAGTTGATCAGTTGCACAAGGTGAAGGTTTTGGATGTTCTAGGGTTCTCATATTTTGTGCACCAATTGGCAAATTATAATCATCCACAGAAGGTGAAATTGTAGAACCTTTAAAAAAACTGCAACATTTTTCCCCCACTTGTGCATTGAAGTCTTCTACATACTTAACATAATAGAACACAATTCTACTGCTGAAAGTTAATGATCAACTATTTTAATAAGGCTAAATCATGGAGGAATTATAAATTAAACTCTGTTTTCAGCTTTCTCAAATGTCTGAATTTGTCCTCTGTGGGGTCATAAATTAAATTTAGTGTTGCTGGTATTGTTGTGTGTCTCAGAATTAAAATCAGTTTGACTCATAATACTTTGCTAGCCCTCAAGGGAAATTTGGATGTTCTGTTGCTCCATCACAGTAGAAAAAGTAAGAAAAAGAAATACTAACCTAAGAAACATGGTATAAAAAATAATGTAATATGCATCTATACCAATGAATTCAAGCTACTGTGTTTAGGTTACTGTGCAGAATAATTTCAGTATTTGTCCCAACACATTGGGCGCTGCACTAAATCACATGCACTCTTACAATTATTTTGCTTTTCAACCATGTTCTAGAAGTTATTATCATAAAGTTGAATTGTTAAAGGGTCAATTTTACATTTGCATTGCTGAAAAAAACAGTAAATTTGGCAATCATTTTAGAAGAAATATCACAGCAAAGTTGCATGGTTTTAGGCAATGCCGAGGGCGGTCGTCTGGGTCTTTGAGGGTTACAGTAAGTAAAGTCAAACCTACATCAGCAGTGTTCTCTGATTCATGGAGCTGAGTTTCAAGACTGCAGATGTTTTACAGTTCTCTCCTGCCCTCTGGTGGAAAAGAACCAGTCCTGCATTACCACCTCACCTCAGCTGCTTATTATACCCTCTGTGCTTCAGCCTGACCTGATGTTTCTAACCTTGAGGGGATCTGTGGGATGAGCGGTACAGATATTAATGTCAGTCATGTGTGAAGAAGTGGTTTGAGAATATTCTGCAACCAGGGCCGAGTAGAGTACAGAGGGCCTCTCAAAATGATCGCCGACACCCTGAGCCCTACACATCTGGTGTTAATCAGCAAAGCTTACACAAACAGACACAGACACACACGTTAAAAAGACAGACACACACAGGCAAAGATCCCGTTAGAAAATCCCAGTGAACTGCTGAACTTCCGACATGACTGGGGTCAACACACTTACCCGGGATCTATTAGTCTCCACACCATGGACGTGTAACAAGAGATGGAGAGCTGCTGCAGTACAAGGAGTTCACACACACACACACACACACACACACACACACACACACACACACACACACACACACACACACACACACACACACACATAGTCAGGTTAGAGCACTGAGCAAGGACCCTGATGAAAGTAGAAAAATATTAAACTAAGAGCAGGTTAAAATAAGAGACTAGTTTGGTCTGACTGGTTTAACTGTAACAAATCACATCTTAACATACTGTAAAACATGTCGTATTTTGTTTAGTACTCAGCTAGGGAATGAACATCCATTATCATTACTGATATAGTTCATACAATTTCTCCATGTACTATTTGACAGAGCATCTGTCAGGAAAGACTGTGCTTTTAAGGTCTTTAAGTGAATAGAGCATTAGCCTCATAGCACAATTGCTCAAGTCATAGTTTGGCCAAATTGTGATATCTGCCTAACACTAGTATCCTGACACTGCTGTGCCTTATTGGCTATATTCTCAGCCAATCAGAGTGCTTGCTACCTTCCACTCACTATCACTATCTACCTAAGTCATCTATTGGGAAAAATGTCCTTTTAGTTTTTTCTGAAAACCTCAAAATATGACTAAGGAGAAGCTACACAAGTAAGTCTCGGTCCGACTTCACTGGTGAGTGGAGCTGTCATAAGCACCTTTTCCACTAACATTCCCAGGAACTTTTATTTCCAGGAATTTATGTGTCTGAGTAAAAGAATTCCTGGTAATCTTATGTCTTTCACATTTCCACTGCACCCTAAAGTTCCAGGTATTTACTCAAATCACACTGATGATGTATAGGGGATGCTTCATGCCTCACAGAACAACACAGAAATCTTTAAAAGCATTACCACAAAAAATAACTATTAAAATTAATGAGCAGAATTTTTATCTTTTCCTGATGAAGGTCAAGGACTGAGACACTATAAATAAAAAGATATTTTGCGAGTTAAGGCAATGTAGAGGAATTTACCTGACCACCATAAATTCAACACAGCTGCATTTCATCCACCCGTAATTTATATCATACCTTGTGTACAGTGTTAGGTAGAGTAAACAGAAACAGTACTGAAGTAAAAGTATTGGATTTACAGGTACAGGATTTTTCTCAGAGTAGGATGAGCTTCTCACAGAGCTGGTAACGTGAAACTCCATTTCTTCCACAGAAGGTTTTGCGATTTGCTGGAGGAACCAGTCCTGCAACTACAACCGAGATTTGTAATCCCACTTCAGTTTCGTCAGCTATTCATGGATTTGATTTGGCATGTGCTCTTTATTAAGCACTGCCAGCTTGTCAACTGTTGCCAGCTACACTCGATTGTTTTGAGTCGCAACTCAAATTCCCGCTGAGTTTCTTCTTTGACAAAGATGTTCAAAAGAGCCTGGACCTCGCCGTCCTTCCACTTCTCATAGGTTCCCTTCATTTTTTGGTCCATTCTCCAAACATTCATTCTCCAAAGAACACATGAAGCTTTGCAGCATACTGGCTTCCATGTACAGAAGAGCAAGAAGCTAATAAGTTCCACCAATCAGCATTCAGCAGACAGCCCCTTCCCCTCATGAATGCCAGGTAATCTGAAAAGTACTACTTCCCTCGGAGGAACTTTTTCTAGGGAAAGCTTGGGGTTGTGGGAAAGTTTATCTGGGTAATTGTGGTAAAAATGTGCCGAGGCATTTCAAAATTCCGGGTAAATGAGACAATACAGACCAGTCAGTCGAAGCCCAGTACAGCAGTGACTTGTTAGACTGTAATGTCTTACAAACAGCATTTAAAGATAGTTGATTAGATCACTTATAAGAGGGTCCAAATAAAACAAACATGTGAGACAAGTATGAATCAGGAAAAAATGTATTTACTTAGTATTTTCAGAGCAAAGTTCAATGTAATTCAATGGGAGTCAGGGCTTCTTAGAGCCAGTTCTTCCTACAGCAGTTGTGAGATTAATTATTTTAATCACTGCTGCGTCATCAGCAGGGGTGGTCCTGCGTGTTTATCATGAATGTAAACACCTAAAGTGGTCCTAATGTGGTTGTAAACATTACCATGATGGCAGATTGTGTGAGTTATCCAAAAACATGCTTGGATGCTACACTAACAAGAAGAAGGCAAATAATAATGCTGCATGACAGACACTGGTATATTGACTGCATTGCAGCAGGTCGCATGGATTCCTTCATGAGTGGGTGTTTATATACATACCCACTCATGAAGGAATCCATGCAATTCATGCACGTTGTCACAGTCCGCGCTTCAGGAACCTACTCTTCTCTGGTTCGAGCTGGGAACCAAGGATCCAGGTTCCAAACCAAGTTTTTTTTTGTGAAAATGCTCGGAACTAGGCTCACAAACCAGAACCATGCCATTCCCTGTCGGTGTTACAGGGGTTACACTGTGCACCATCTGTGGGAGGGTCTGCCTTAATATTTGGATCTCAGCATTACTTGGACTCTTCAGGATATTATTTTTTGGTGTCATGTACAAATTTTGTGTTTTTTACATCACTTGTGGCTTGTTTTATGTTTTATTAGCAATTAAAATCCATAAATTAGTATCTGGTTTCTTCCATTTTCATCCAGGACCAAAAATTAGCCTTTAAGTTTAAGAAAAATAAAGATCTGAAATTTGCCCTGATCATTTTTGGTATCTACCAGGGACGTGTACAGATAGACCCCTGGTGGTGCTGAAGCACCTGCCCTTTTGCCATGAGTGCCCTTTTGGAAATTTT
>JAQQAE010022856.1:0-10168 GCA_029823295.1 Pseudamia nigra
ACTTTTTGCCTTAATTATTTTTATTACTATAAATAATAAACTATAAAACACCATGGGTGAAAGGGATACACAAAAACAATTATTTTAGGATTTTGACCTCAACTGTATGCCAGAGGTGGTCGTCCTTAAAAATGACATAAGCTCAAAACTCAGAGTACACTCACTGTTTTCTTCCTTGACTGCACCACCCTTACTTCTCTGCAGTCAAGTCCCAAGGTGGGAGGGGGCCTTTGTGTGTGACTGTGCATGGATGGTGGTGGTGGGGTCTCAGAAGCCGGTTGCCATGGACACCAAAACAAGGATTTTTGCCTGCATCACTCCTCCTTCTGGTGAGCACGCTTCATCTCTCCCCTCTATTTCTTTTCCTCTTTTTCTCTCCTACAGCATCTCGCACTCATGCTGACTTTGGTGAACAGCGGGCATACATCCACACACACGCACACACACATAGACGCAGTGTTTGCATGCACACCAACGCAAGTACACACCTTTGAGGGGAATTCCCCCAACTCAACTACGTGACTTCCACTGGTCCCCTGTTTCATGTCATAATCTAAATATGTGTGTTTGTGTGTGCGTTGCAAAAGAGCACACTCTTCTCCGTCCATCCTGTGTATGAGGGGTTCATCCATCCATCCATCCATCCATCCGTCCATCCATCCATCCATCCATCCATCCATCCATCAGTGGGATACTTCTTACTCAAATGCAGTAGAGCTTAACCCTCATCTCTGACTGCCTCACATGTTCACACACGCGGACACACAAACACAACAGATGTCCCTCTGTCATCACCTTTCAACTGTGAGCCATCTCGATACGCAGAGTGAACGGAGGGGAGGAGGGACTGATGGCAGAGAGGTGGGCGGAGTGGTGGTGGTGGTGGGGGGGGGTACCCGGGCATCACACGCCGTCACCGTCAGATGAGCTGGAGTCGGAGCAACAGATTGCAGAGGGACAGACAGAAGACGAATAGAAAAGAGGGAAGAAGAGGAGGAATCCGCTCCTTTCTCGCATCCCTCCACTTCTACAACCTCACTCTGTTCTCCCCGTTGCCTCCTCCCACCTGACATGGGGATCCCACAACTTTGAGGCTTTTCCTTCCTCCTCCCCTTTCACGCCTCCTTTTCCTTGCACTCGCTGCGTTTGCTGCGACAACGAACATGAAAACACGGAGCCAGAGCATCAGGGACGCACTGCAGAGATGCAGGGTTCACTCCTTGCGCTCATCTTCTACTCTGCAACATCAGTGAGAACACGCATGTGTACTGTTAGATTCATGCGTGAGCGGAGAGGAGCGTGTGCTGGTGTCGATGTGGCGCACAGATGGAGCAGTGCGCTCCAAGTGTGACTGAGACCCCGAGACCTGCTGCTACCGCGTCCCGCTAATATGAAGACGAAGAAAACCCCACAGAATGCCCAAACCTGCGCCAGCATGTGACATTTTCCTATTTTTAAAACAGTTTGAGGGGTCAAAGAGCCAGTAGGTGTAGGTTTGTGACCTCTTTCTTCCCCTTGGCCTGCTCTTCTTCAGAGTAAAACCAGAATGGGTTGTGTTTGGCTTCTTCTTCTGCTGCTGCTCCCCTCAGCCCTCAGAGCACAGCTGAGTCCAGACCTCACACCAACAATTCCACTGCAGATGGAAAACAGTACTGAGTCTTTAACAAATACCACAGAAACATCAGACATCGTTACCAGCACTTCCTCCAGCCTCTCAAAGCCCCCTCTGACTCCTACAGAGGCACCCACAGAAGAGATGGAGGACTGGTCCTCTGCAGAGACATTTCTCTACACCGGAGACCCCTCTTCTCTCAAGACCGCCCTCTGTTCTAGGGCTTACAGTCCTCCGGGGCAAACTGGTTCCCTGCCCTACAGCTTTAACATCCCTCTGAGACCAGCACTGGATGCTCTTGCCAACACTGCCAACTTCCTCAACATGATTTTTCAAGCTAGTGACTTGCGAGAAAGCACTGTGCAGGAGGACATGGAATGGTACCATGCTCTGGTCCGGGCCCTCCTCGACGCAGACATGCTCATCCAGCAGGCACTGCTCACTTTTGATGCCAACCCAACTGCCCCAGCACCACAGCTGGTACTTCGTGCCATCCGTAAACTAACTGCCAAGGTGCAGACCATCGTGCTCCAGGACATGTCCAGAGCCTGGGACAGTCTGCATCCACCTGCTCCAGCACCTGATGACAGCTGGTTCCGAAGTTTTAAATTCCCACAATCCAACCAGCCAATGTCAGCCCTGTCCAAGCGGGTTCTTCTCAATGACCTCAGCACATTGGACACACCGAAGTGGAGTCAGGGTGACAGCTACGTCACCAATCCCAGTGGGGTGCGATGGGCCAGTGCCCCATTCTTGGACTGTCAGGAAGGACGCTTTGTGCCGAGCTGGATGCTCACTCTCTCCACATCCTACTATGGCCTCAAACCTGACCTGACGCCTGAATTCAGGTTGGAGCCACACACACAAATTCATGCACAAGACACTGACAGACACAACCAGGCTGTTGTTTTCATTCAGTTTACACAGTTGTTTTCTAATCACCAGTCACCAAAGGTAGAAAATGACAAATTGCACACTTTACCAGATGGGGTGGCATGTAGGCTAATTGGGTGCTTTCACCTTTACATATTTGAGATACATGTTATTTATGTATATGAGCAGCCTCAGATGCAACTACTGTACTTTGAAAGTTTTAGTGACTTTTCAGCTCCAATTTTTATCCACTACCTGTCAAGTGAAAAGCATATATTTCTAAATGTGCTGATTTTAAATATCTGTTATAAAGTGGAGGCTAAAGATATGAAGTGAGTTTAAAATCCAACTCTTCAAAACCCTCTTTAGAGTCAGTGGAAAATGGTTTGTCATTTTAGAGATACATGGTTCTTACCAGACAAAGTTACAGCGCAGTAATCTCACAGAATATGATGCATTACTGTTAATTAAACTGGTTAAAAGACATTTAATGTCAGTTTGTAATTCTGTAGCAGCTCTATATAGCACAGAGCAGTAGAAAGGACTTGGACCTTTCATACTTCTCCTGTAAGTATATTTTGCTGATAATAGGTACAACAATAATTAAAATAATCTGAAGTATGAAATCTCACTTACGCCATCACCTGTTGAACATTACAAAAACAGTGTAAACGGAGTAATGTAATGAAGTGAAGTCCACAGTGTTCAAAAAAATATTAAGTCCAGCTTCATGTTTTGGAGTAGAGGTAAGTGAATAGTATGATATTTAGTTTTATTTTATTTTATTGTTATGTGATTCATGTCTTTTCATTTTAACTTGATATACTGGAGTGTAACAAGTAATTATAAGAATTGTCCTAATCTCATTTATTATGTCTTTTAATGTTTATATGCTTTTGTAGCATCTCAGTTCATTCTGGGAGAAAATGTGTTTGGTTAAGTCAACATTTTTCTTGCTTGCTTGCATGTCCCCTCACCTTTTGCCTTGGTTGAGAATCTAAAACAACTCCTTTTCAAAATATGTGAAAAGGATACAAGGTCCTCATTTGTGGCTCTGTGTTGGCTGGTGACATTTTCTTTCTGGAATAGAAGTTTCATAAAAAATGTGTTTGAAAATATCAGATATTTTCTGACATTTAAAAATGAATCACATAAAGGCCATATTGATTTCTGCAGATGGAAACAAGTGGTTGCAGGAAAACAAAAATACTATTCTAATGGGTCTAATGATTGTTGGATCCTCATTTGTTTCTCCATGAGGACACACATTCTTGTCCTATGTCTCCTTTGTCAGAGGTGTTATCCGTGTAGACGTCAACATTCAGGACATTGACGTGGACCAGTGCGCAACAGGAAACAACTGGTTTGCTGATACACACCAGTGCAACCGCACCAGCATGGAGGTAAACTGTTAAACAAGTACAAGGTGGAATAATATGATTTAAAGGTGTAGTCTATGATGCTGGGAAAGTAGCTTGTAGCCAATTGTTTGTAGTCGTCCACTGTAAATGATTAGACAGCCACCGTGCACGAGCTCGTGTACTCACTTGCGGAGCTGAAAACGGTCATAGTGGTAGCGGATATGGAGCCAACTAGTGTAGCTTGTCTGACCACAGGATGACTGAGGAGGCACAGCCTGCATTTCAGATTCCTTCAACATCTGGTACAGGTAAAAAAAAAAGAACAGACGCACTAGATTGACAACTGTGAGGTTGTAAGCCGAGTTGACTGGGACGTCGCCTGTTTCATCATTCATATCAGTCTACCACAAATGATCAGCTACTAGCTAGTTTCCCAATATCATAGACTATAGACTGCACCTTAAAAGCTGCCTATTGTGACAGTGTGAACACCAGTGTGTAGATATTATAAGGTATGGCTGTTGCACAATAAGAATGCACTTTTATATAAGTAAAACCACAGGATGAACGAGTTCCCTATGTGCTATACATTGACCAATGGGTAAAAACAACCCGAAAGGTTTCAGGCCACTCACATTTAGAGGACCAGTGTATAAACATGGTCAACTGGTGACACAGGCAAGATACTCAGGGTCTGCAGCCCATTGGTGGATCATGAAGGTATTGCAAGTGGTCCCTGGGCTTTTAGTTTCAATATCTAGCCAGCACCATCATGGATCAGTTTTTAGTAAGGAAAATGCCAGCAAAAGAGGTAGCAGTCAAACAGCTCGCATTCGAATTTTGTCAAACCTTGCAGCAAAAGCAGCTAAATACCTTTTGCAACACATATCTCTGTGAGAGTGGATTTTCCACACTGGCATACCTGAAGAATAGGTACAGGGCAAGGCTGGAGCCAGAGAATGATATGACACTACAGTACCCCTATCTGCCACTATACTGTCAAGAATAGATAGAGTCTGTGCAATTCACCACGCTCAGAAATCACACTAACAGCAATGATAAACATTGGCCATGGCCATTACTGAATATCATGTTGTTTGCTCATAGACCAGTCAGAAAAGATCAGTGCATTTCTACCAAATAAAGATCAAACGTATAACATTTAATTCCTGAAAAACAATTCATTATGTAAAAAAAAATGGATATATGTATGCATTAACATCTTGGGACATTTGGTTTTCATGAAAACACCAAGAAATTAACTTGATTTCTGCTTCTTTTAAGTTGTGGCAGCCTCAGCAGTGGAAGAACGCTGCTTCCTCCCGCAGGTTAAATACTAGACATTTGGCCTAAGTGTTTTTATATGGAGCTGTGGACAAGTGACAATCAATCCACAGCTGGTCAGTCACATTCTAATACTAGGGTGTTTATTGGGATCTGATCAACAACACATCAATGTCAGCTGAGCAAAGCCTTCACTTCACTATTGAGCTGGCTTTAAGCAACAGGCAATTTTATTCACAGTGTGAGTAAAGACCACTAATCGATACGAACCATTAAGCCCACGTTTTAAAGCGTAATTATTGTAGACATGGTACGATTCAGACTGTTTCCACTCCTTGTAAATGCTGTCTAAACTGTGGACAAGCTGTTTAAACAGTCTAACTCATGTTTCTGACTGTTAGTTGCACAAATACACCAAAAAGTATCTGTGACCTCTCAAAATGTTTTAAGCCCCTGTGACTGTGCTCATTAGTTTGCTTTTTGTCTTTTGTGCTTTGTTGCGTTCACACTTTCCATCATCTGTCTGTTCCACCATCCCCTCCTCCACCTCCTCTCACTCACTCTCTCTTTTCACTGCCAGCCAGCCTGCACTATCCTCAAACCCAATCCCCTTCCTCTCATCTCAGCTGTCTATTTAAAGATGGCTGTCCTGGGTGGCGGGCTGCAGGATGATCTGATGGATTATGGTGTTAATCCAGACCACTGACATATTTCCCTTTTATGTAGCACACTCACAGAGGCCTGAAACACAAGAGAGGAACAGCCTTAAAAATCCCAAAATCCACATGGCACCCTTTGTCCCCTCCCATCCTACCTGGCTTAGAGGATTTCAATGTCCCGCTTGAGCAAAGTGCGGACTGGGTCACCCACTTTGTTTTGCATTGTTTGGTGTCATTTTGTAACATGTCTGGCTTGTCTTTGAAGAATGATGCTTTGTCTAAGAAGGAAGTTCCAACCTGAACGAGCCGTGCTTCCACATGACTATGTTTTCATGCAGTCTTCTGCTTATGAGACTGACATGGGATGTTTTGGGCCATGATCACTATACTGTACATCACTGAACAAAATAAAACAGTGGTAAATGTGGTATGGAAGCTTAGTCTAATTTAGAGGTACTACCCTTGTGTCATCTTATGCAAGGAAACCTGGTTGTTCCCATTCTCATTTACATGATCAATACAAGTGATGCTAGTAAAACGCTATGACTCTCACAGTCACCAGATCTCAATCCCACTGAACATACTGTCATCTATTTTATTTCATTTTATTTATACTACATTAATCCCTTTCGAGAAATTCATCTTGCTGCCGCATTAACAGCATACAGTGCATTGTTTTTGAGTGCAGGGGAAACTGGAATACTCCGAGAAAACCTGGACAGGCACGGGGAGACCATGCACTCCACACAGAAAGGCTCTGTGCCCACCCCAGGATTTGTACCCAGAACCTTCTTGCTGTGAGGCACGTGTTAGACAGCGCCCTCCACCAAAACAATACACCACATGGACTATCTATGGTTAAAATTACATTCTTCCCTCCAGCAGAGTTCACAGATTGCAGGAAAAACACAACAAACTCCCTAAAAGTGCAGTAACTTTTCTGTTGTGGGTCAGTGCAGTGACACCACCACCTCCAATACGCCACTATGAATTATAGACATTTTACATTACAAGCTTTGCATTTATCGTTGCAGAAAACACATAGATTAATTGGTATTGTTAGAAATATCTGCATCTTATTTGTTTTAGCCTTGGATTTGTGCATGTTTGTTCACTGGAATGTTCTCCTGGGGCCACCTGTGGAATAGAGCCATTGTTAAAACTACCAGTAATTCCTGTGGTTGTACAAGTCAACATGTCAGATGTGAAAAATTGGAATATTGGTCTAAGTATAAGTAAGTATAAGTTGATAACATCTTGAAAAACTATCAAGTTAAAAAGATAAAAAGTTGATAAATAGGTTGTTTATCAAAGGCAGTTCTTTAAAGTCCCCATGACAGCTCGTGGAGTGCTGCCTGTTTCTGCATATTTACCTCTTTTGTGTGAAACATCCAGGCCAGCACAGATAAATGGAGTGCGTTGTATCAAGAAGGGAAAAATAAACAGGCAGATCTTCAAATCCAATTGGAGGCAAATAATTTGCTGTGGCAAGCCCTAAAAGGAGCAGCCAAAAAAGAAGAGGAAGACCTCTCCTGTGAAAACATGGAGGCTGAGCCCCAAAAGCAAATGCAGCCCAAAAATCATTTTTTCCTTCAATGACAATGGTAGAATGGCCGTCGGTTCAGGAGGAGGGCACAGGTGCTAGTCCACATGTGTAGTAGTTCTAGAAGACATGAACAGCTACTTGTTTGAATGAACGGTGATTATTTTCCAGTTCAATATCCTGTTTCCACAGCCCCAATTCCAATGAAGTTGGGACATTGTGTAAAAACAGAATCCAGTTATTTGCAAATCCTTTTCAACCTATATTCAACTAAATACACAACAAAGACAAGATATTTAATGTTTAAACTGATAAACTTTATTGTTTTTTGGCAAATTTTCATTCATGTTGAATTTGATGCCTGCAACACATTCCAAAAAAACTGGGACAGGGGTATGTTTACCACTGTGTTACATCATTTAGGAATTGATGATACCGATTGTTAATTGTTTTGTGTGGGAAATTATATCCCTATGTCATCTATTGTCACATTTTGTGCTTCATAAAGGGCCACACATTTTCAGTGGGAGACCGGTGTGGTCAGTCTAGTACCCCCACTCTTTTACAACAAAGCCACACTGTTGTAACATGTGCAGAATGTGTCTTGGCATTGTCTTGTTAAAATAATCAGGGACGTCCCTGAAAAAGACGTTACTTGGATGCAGCATATGTTGCTCCAAAACCTGTTTTTACCTTTTAGCATTAATGGAGCCTTCACAGATGTGCAAGTCGCCGATGGGGGGCACTAACACACCCCCATACCGTCACAGATGCTGCTTTTGAACTTTGCACTGATAACAATCTGGATGCTCCTCTTTAGCCTGGAGGACACGATGTCCATGATTTCCAAAAACATTTTGAAATGTAGACTCGTCAGATTACAGCACACTTTTGCATCTCAGGTGAGCTCAGGTCCAGAGAAATCGGCGGTGTTTCTGGGTGTTGTTTACATATGTCTTTCACTTTGCACAGTAGAGTTTTAACTTGTACTTGTAGTTGTACAGATGAACTGTGTTACTGGCAATGGTTTCTGAAGTGTTCCTGAGCCTAGTGGTCATATCCTTTACACAATGATGTTGGTTTTTAATGCAGCACTGCCTGAGGGCTCAAAGGTCACAGCATTCAATGTTAGTTTTCATACTTGCTGTTTACTTGCAAAAATTTCCCCAGATTCTCTGAATATTTCGATGATATTATGGACTGTAGATGATGAAATCCATAAATTCATTGCAATTTTATGTTGAGAAACGTTCTTAAACTATTGTAATATTTCCTTATGCAGTTGTTCACAAAGTGATGAACCTCACCCCATCCTTGCTTGTGAATGACTGAGCTTTTTGATGATGTTCCTTTTAAACCCAATCACGCTCACCTGTTTGCGATTAACCTGTTTACCTGTGGAATGTTCCAAACAGATGTTTTTTGAGCATTCCTCAACTATTCCAGTCTTTTGCTGCCCCTGTCCCAGCTTTTCTGGAGCGTGTTGCAGGCATCAAATTGAAATTGAGTGAATATTTGAAAATTTATCAGTTTGAATATTTAACATCTTTTCTTTGTAGAGTATTCAATTGAATATAGGTTGAAAAGTATTTGCAAATCATTGTATTCTGTTTTATTTATCTTTTACACAGTGTCCCAACTTCACTGGAATTGGGGTATGTATTATGGATCCTTAAAGCTGTTATAGTGTTATTCAAAATCCAATTTAAAGAATCCTCAAAATTGCCATCCAAAAAACACAGAAACCTCAGAGGAAACATAGGAGGACATGAGGAAACATAGGAGGACACGAAGAAGCACAGCGCGTATGAGGGAATAGGCAAAGACAAAATGAAGAACAGGGATTGATATACAGTGAACTGACAAAGAACAGAGGAGGGTGCCTGCTTTTGGATTCTGTTAGTATGTGACGGTGGGAAATATTATGCACTCTTAACTCTTATCGATGAACAACAGGCTTTCATACACCCATAAGTCAGTCTGAAGCGAGGTGTTGACCTGTATTTCAGCTTAACCGTGACTGAATCTACTGTTTTTTTACGACTCTGTTAAACTGAGACGCGACCATGAAGAGCTAATTCGTTCAATGTGTATAATCCATATCACATTTATGTTGAGCTCATGCCGTTGGGTATTTGAGTATCTGATAGGGGGGTTTGTGAGTTTGTATGTACATACAAGAGGCAGGGTGTGTGTTGTGTGTGCACATGGGAACAGGATTTCTCTAGAAAAGGATAATACTCTCAGTAGAGGCATTATATATCCATTTAGCTTTTAACTTAGATTAACACATGACGTCCAAGTGTGTGTCAGTGTTTGTGTGTCTGCCTCTGTTCTTACCAAAGCGAATTTCAGAGACGGAGTGAAATAGGGTAATATGAGAGCATTTTTGACCTTTATTAATTTGGTTACTTTTAGCTTCATAGTGTTGACATGAAAGCATCCGAGCTTTACGTTTCCACTGTTTATTGAAGTTTCACTGTTCTGTCTTGTATTTTACACACTTGTTTCTGATAAACTAGTCCTATTTTTTTCCCTAAAAAGAAAAACAATCTGATCAAGTATGAGTTTCATGACAAAATTAAGTGATTTGCATAATATCCCAGTGTCAGCTTTCTCTATTTTAGAGCATTTAATAAGCACACCTGGAAATTGTGGCTTTTTTTATACGTATTTACTTTTTGCACTGTAAAAAAAAACATTTTTAGTTCAACTAAAAAACTCATTGCCACATTGTTCTTAAGTTGAAGAAACCAACTAAAAATTCAAGTTTTGGAAAAGTGTTGCTCTAACTTACATTATTTTGTTCATATAATTAATAATTTTTCTTTTTCTG
>JAQQAE010022857.1:0-10168 GCA_029823295.1 Pseudamia nigra
AAAGTTGTGAATTTATTTATTTTGGTGTCACCTTTTTACCTCACAAAAACCTGGCATTTGAACAACGGTGTGTAGACTTTTAATATCCACTGTATTTATTTATATGTATTATGTTCTGCATTTAAAAAGTAAAGTGGATAAACATATTATATGCATTCATTTACAACATGATATTATGAGAGTTTATAATGATTTTTTCTAAATTTGGTCCCTTTTTGTTACTTATTTTTCTCATAACTGCTTTTTTTGTTATTTTGTTCATTGTTACTGCCTCCATACACTTAAGCAGAAATATCCCCCCAAAAAAAAGACATTAACAATTCACCAGTAATACAAAATGAAGTATTCGACATTCAAAATTCCCATGAGAATGCAAACATATTAGTCAGCATTTGCATTCAGACAGGTATGGATGAAATGCCGGGTGAGCCATTGAAACATTGTTAAAGGTTTTACTCAGAGGCCTTTAACAATTAATCACTGTGTACATAAATTAATAAAATTTTGACATGAAATATTGCAGCAAGCCAAGGTAAATTAGACCGTTTTTTGTTAAATATGTATAACAGCCGGATAAAAAATGCATGGTGTTATGATTCGGGCTTTACTGCTGAGTAATGATGATGATGGAATTGTGATTAAATTTACAATGCTCAAAGAGAGGATAGATTCAGAAGTAGACCCTGACTAAGAGTACATGCACACTAGTATTCCACTATTAGTCCAAACACAGGTGACAGCTGTCATGTAAACAACATATTACAGTTGGATATTCAGAGGAAGACTTTTGGCAGGATGGAGCATTTACCAACTAAGACACGGCATGTTATATGAAAATGAACTTATGGGATACTCAGGCACAAAGGATTTACTCTCAGGCATCAGTTGTCTTACAAAATGAGATTTGCGTTTTATACCCTTTAGGCCATGGGGTCTGCAACCTGTGGCTCCAGTGCCACTTGTGGCTCTGTAGCCCTTCTGTGGCAACTCAGTGGTACAAAAGTAAATCAAAATGAAAAAAGAAAAAAACCAATAAATCAACCAAAAAAACAAAAATGAAATAAATAATAAGCAAAGATGAATATGAAAACTGGAAAAATATCCACAAAATGAACAAAATGACGAACAAAATGACCACGAATGAAAAAAATAAAATCAACAACACTGAACAAAATGCACAAAATCAGCAAAAAATGAATAAGATTATGAGAAAACTGAACAAAATACGTCACAAAATGACCTAAATGATACATCAACTAAATGAAAATGAACACAAAATAGGCAAGATAATGAACACAATGAACAAAAAAATCAAGTAAATGAATAAAAACAAGAAAATACAAAATATTTAAAAAAAAAAGACAAATATAATAACCTACAAAATGAAAAGCAACAATCAGGCAAGTTGACAAAAATTCTCTCAAAAATAAAATAATGGACAAAATGAACTGAAATGAACAATAAATAACTAAATAATCTGCTAAATGAACAAAATTATGATTAAAAAAATAATGAACAGATGTGAATGTGTTGCAAGCTAAAGTGATCACGTGCCATGTGATACATAAGATATTTTTTGTGGCTCTACACACATTTTGTTTTCCTTTCCAAAAGTGACTCTTGAGATTGTAAATGTTGCCGACCCCTGCTTTAAGCCCACCCCTGTCCGCATCCAGAATGTTTCTTGACAGTCTAAAAGATACCCCGTAAAGACGTACGGATCCTTCATCATAGGCAGCAGAGGTACCAGATTCACACTAATGAGAGGAAAACAGAAGAAAACATAGCCTTTTCTGTGAATCGAAGTTTTGGATGGCAGCTGGTTGGTTTCTGTCACAGACATGATTGGCTCAAACTGGTGAGGAACAGACTGAGGATAGAGAGTGTCACAACTAACTGGGTGAAAGATGACAGGACTAAAGAACTGTTGGATTGTTTATTGCCATAATGTATGGCCATATTCATAAAAACATGATGTACTGTATCTAAACAGCAGGAGCAAAGAGAATTCACCCCTATTTCTACCACACTGATATTGTTCCAGTTTTCAGAAAAAGCATCTCGTCAGCAGGTTTAGGTTCTGATGTGGAACAGACAAAGATCCTCTTACAGTAGGTACAAATGGATGCTTCAAAGAAAAGTTCACATTTCCAGTCAAAGAGAAACATGCCAATTTTTAAAGTTTCCATATCTGAACATTTACCTTTCCATCTGCAGTGCTTTTATGTGTCTACTAAAGACTTCTGCAATGGTGTTGACAGTAACAGCTGTGCTGATTTGTTTGTTTCTTGTCTTTCCTTGATATCATCTTTTGCAACTCTGCAATGCATGCTCTGACTGTACTGAAAATCGCTTTAGAAAGATTGAAGTGGTTGAACAGCAAGTCATTCCCAAGGGGACGTGGTCAGACTCTGACGAAAGGACACTTTGAACACTCAATAATGACATTTTTCGTGGACAATTTCCTGGAAAACAAGAAGACTATTAGCAGTTGCTCCTGGGGGTGGAGCCAATTTTAGCTTGAACATCCCAAATGTTACATTTTGAAATTTCGAATAAGGCTGGCTCACGGGGGCAGTAGTTATGTGAGTTGCCTGGACTATGTGATTGGTTATGACTTGTGATGTCACAAATCACAAAAATCCAAAACAGTTTGTTTATCTTTATGTCCATGTTGTTGTGTGGATTTGTCACAACTGGCAGCACTGAGCAGGTTCAGATTTACACACATTGTCTTTTACATCACTGAGTTTAAGGATTGATTGTCACAGTATCCAAGCTATAAAGAGATTTTCAGATATACACAAATATGGGAAAACTGCCATTTTCCAGAGAGATTAAAATTGTAAGAGTTTGCACAGTGGAGCATTTGTCACTAGTTAAAAAGTTGCATGTGAACAGGAATATTATTGAGAGATTCATTTTCACTGGCTGTTCAGACAGCTTATTAGGAATTTTGTCCATGACTGTATGGAAACATAGTCAGTGTCTGTTCAACCACCAACCTTCTACAAGAGTGAACCATAGCATCAAACACATGGACACAGCTCTGATCTTTCTTTCTATCTGTCTGTATCTGTACTGTAGCTGCCTTTGGGGACGAGGTTTCTTCTCATCTTTTCCTTCATACCCATTCCCTCCATGTTCTTCTTGTCCATATTTAAACCTTACCTGCTGCTCATTCTCCACACCTTTACAGTATGGTCCATGTCAGTTTTGACCCAGCTCAAAAATACCCCCAAAATTACCTCTGTAACTCAGGATACAAAGTGAATGTAGATGAAACAGAAGCCATGGATTTAAATAGTAAAATGAAACAACAGAATAGATTTTGGGGGTGTCAAATTCTTTTGTTGAGACAAAGTGTGTACTGTTTCTCATACCATTTTGACATGGTTTGACTCTCTCACTTAAAACGTCATCTGATGTCCTGCGATGTGTCACATCAACTAATGGATCCTTTTTGTAGGCGTGGGCGACCTGACAGATTCGCCAGGTCGGCCAAGCCCCACTGCCCTGCAATAGTCCTTCTATGAGAGAGTCCCAGGTGTGTGAAGGCATGTAGGTTCCTTCATCCCAGTTAAGAGTGTTGGGGGCACGCTTCCTGATTTCAGTCGCCTCTTTAATCCATCTTTTGTGTTTCTTGTCCTCCATTCCGAGTATTTTTCCATTGTCCCAGTCCATGATAGGACTATTTCTTTTACATTGGTCTGTTATCGCTGATTTGAGGTTTTCTTGCTCTGCTAATTCTTTTTGCGTTTGTGAGTCTCCCTGCTGTTTCTTCCTGGCAACATTTTGATGCTTTTCTTTCTTATTGCAAAGCTTCTACCTGTTTCTTGTACTGTGACAAATTGAAATAAAAATGAAGTAAAAAAAAACTAACTCTATATCAAATTGTGAACCATTTAGAATTCATCAGTATCCTTCCTAGCATTAATAAATGACTCATTAATTAGTTTCTAGCTTCAGAGTCAATGGAGAAGTTTTACTTTAGGTTTTACACCATTCATTTTTGAAAAAAAAAAACCCATCAGCCCCATTTGAACATAACAGCTCTTATAGCCTTATTGAAATTGAAAAAAGTAGGAGCTTTCTAGAACAGTAGGATTTATTACATAATATACAACCATGAAACACTGTCTACTGTATATATGTGGTTTTGATCCTCCTAGTACTGGGGTCAGCCTGACCTATTTGATGTTTAGAAGCGCTAAATAAATAATTGCTGTTCCCATCATCCAGTATTTTGTTTAGTTTATTTGCAGATTACATATAATAAAGTTATAAGGAGAAGCTGGCTTATAATGCCTTAGTGAATTATTTCTTCCCTTCTGGGTTTAAATATTCCAGGCATCAGCATTTGTTGGAGTGTAAGCCCAACAATTTTTCATCATTTATAACATTTTCTAAAAGAGGCAGCAATTTGTGGGCCAAAAACAATATTTTTCTACTACCCATTTTCACTGTTATTTTAGACTTCTTCGTAATGTCCATATCATCTTACAGATACTTACCCTTTAACAAGCACTGTGACCACACCTTCCAATTTGTTGTGATAAAATTTTGACTAGTTTTCCCTTACTCCTCTCTATGTGAAGTACTGATTATATTTATAAAGTGAAAATGGCAACAAAAAAAAAAAGCCAAATTTTGATTAACATGAAATTGCTCTGCAGATCCAGAACTACAGTGAGATGGAAATTTGAACTAAAATAAAAACTCACAGATTTTCAGATTCTAGATGCTCTAATGTAGGGATGCTCATTATGTCAACTGTGATCAACCGGTCGCCCGTGAAGGTAGTGTCAGTCGACCGCGTGACATTAAAAAATATAGACGTCAGCCTATCATCTATCCCGTCACCTGATTGATTTACAGCAGGTGTGCTCAATACGTCGAGTAGTATGTGTAGATCGCATGACATTAAAAAAAAGACGTCAGCCTATCATCCATCCTGTCACTTGATTGATTTACAGGGCAGCCAATCAAATGTTATCTGACTTTTTCTGACACTTAGGTCACTGCGCATGCACAAACAACCTATGTGCAGCAAAACTTTTTTTCTCTAAAACTTCAGAAAGGGTATAAAAATGAGTGGGGGAGCTGGACGAAGTAGGAAGACAAAAACTTATCACTTTCATATGGAATGGGAGGACTTTTTTCATGATTGTCAGCAGTCATTGTTCACAACATACTTCAAAAGTGAAAGCTGCCACAGAAGCATCGTTCCGGGTGAGTCGAATCATCAGCGTAAACTCAGGTAGTGACAAAAAATGTACATAGTTAATTGTGTTGGGCAATATTGGCTCATGTCTGTGAAGATTCTCAGTCGTCCAGGTCATGGTATTCAAAGCGTGTGGTTTCCCTTCTGTCGACTGGAGTGGAAATTTGGTTTGAACACCGGCAGCTGCGGCAGAGGGGCGCCCTCCGCCCCCTCGCGCTGCGGTGGGTGGGAAAAGGAGCGAGGCCCGGGGAACGTTTGTGCCGACGGGGAGCGGACGACCCCCGCGCCGGGTGTCCTGGAACGCGTCGTCTGAACTTAGGGGAACAAAGGCGAGAAATCCGGTTGCTCCGTCAAACCAAATTTCCAGTAGGTAGATCATTTTGACTTGGTCATTTTATAAGTAGCTCACATGATGAAAAAATGTGAGCACCCCTGCTCTAATGATTCCATTATATAAGCATTACATTACCACTCAAAATTTTGGAAACATTTTTTTATTATTTTCAACATTGTACATGGATACTGAAGACATCCAAACTGGGAAAAGACACATGTTAAAATATGCAGTAAACAAAAAAGTATTAAAGAACCCTAGCACGTTTTAAAGGAATTTTTATATGCCGTTATATGAATTTGTGCAGTAGTTGTAGTGACACTAATAGGACTATGGACTCTGTACACTCTTTTCCTCTGCACAAGACAACTAGTCGTCTAAGCACATTAAGAAGAACTCATCTGTGAGTTAAAAACCAATGTGATTGCCTTGTGAATGTGACAACAACACCATGACTGTGCAAAGTTGTCATCAAAGCTAAATGTGGCTACTGCAGACAATCTCAAATGTAAAACTGTGTTCTGGGTTGTTTGCAGTTTTTTGATTACCGGTACTACAAAATTCCATACATGTTCTTTCACACTTGAGATATCTTTATTGTTAATGTATAATATTGAAAAACCACTGAAGGAGAAGGCATATCCAGACTTTTGGCTGGTAGTGTATATGAATCTGGGGAAAAAAAGCATATCTGACATATCTGTGAAATCATGCAAGGCTACGTGTAAAACTGACCCTGATGCTCTGCTGACTCGGTATAAATACAGTATACAGTTGTGCTCATAAGTTTACATCCCTTGGCAGAATTTGTGATTTTTTTTCTGATCATACAAAACCTTTTTTTTCACTCGTGGTTTGTGGTTGGGTGAACTACAACAGAAACAAACAAAACGACCCTGATCAAAAATGTACATACGGTGAATTCTTAATATCATGTATTGCTGCTGTTAACATCAATGTCAGATGTCTTTGAAGATTCTCAGTCATCCAGGTCGTGGTATCCAAGGCGTGTGGTTTTCCTTCTGTTTCAAAACTGAAGAAGCTTCCTGTATAGGTAGCAGAATGTCTTCAAACCAAATTTCCAGTCCAGTCGACAGAAGGAAAACCACATGCCTTGGATCAATGACAGATTGTGGGCTTTTGAGGTAGTTGTGAATAAGGCACTTTTTTTCTCAGATGGTAAAACTGCCCATTTTTGGCAAAAAACCTGTAGTTCCTACAAATTATTGTGCTGTCTTGCATGAACTGCACAGTTGAGATCTCCCCAAAGTGTCTCAATGATATTCAGATCAGGAGACTGTGATGGCCACTCCAGAACCTTCACCTTTTTCTGCTGCAGCCAGGAATGGGTCATCTTGGTCTTGTGTTTTGGATCATTGTCATGTTGGAATATCCAAGTGTGTCCCATGCACAGCTTCTGGGCTGATGACTGCAAAGTTTCATCCAGTATTTTCTGAAAAGATGCTGCTTTCATCCTGCCATCAGTGTTGACCAAGTTTCCTGTGCCTCTGTATTTCACAGTATGGATGGTGACCTTTTCTTGTTATTTCCAAATGTAGTGTTTATGGTAGTGTCCAGAAAGTTCAATTTGGTCTCATTATTCCAAATAACTCGGTTTCAGCAGCTTTGAGGTTTGTTTTTGTGCTGTTTGGTGTTGTAAGCGAGCAGCTTTGTGGCATTAGCATAGTCGTGGCTGTCTTTTGGTGATTCGACCATCCAGCCCATTTTCATTCAAGTGCCTCCTTATTGCACTTTTTTCAGAGTCCTCTATCTGTGGGTTATTCTTTCTCCTGAACAATTCTCCCTATCAAGTGTGGCTGAAATTTTTGTTGGTCTACCTGACCGTGGCTTGATTTCAAAATCTTTCATTTACCACTTCTTAATTAAAGTCTGAACACTTTTGACTGGTATTCTTAATTCCTTGGGCAACTTTGTATGTCCTTTTCCTGTTTTATAAAGTTCAAATATCTTCTCCCACAGATCTTTTGATAGTTTCCCCCGTGGCATGGAATCCAGCAACGTTAGTGCAGCATGAGGTGAAACATGCAGGGGTCTGCCAGGAGCCCAGGAACTCACAGACTTTTTATACACACACACTAGTTACAAGCAAACAGATCACAGGTGATGATAGTTACTTTTTGTAGCCATTTAAACCAATGTGTGTCAACACAAGTTAACCTACTGTACATATTATTAGGCACTATAATGATCAAGAGTATAAACTCTTGATCATTATCATTTAAAAGAGCAAACACAATTGTTTGATAATAAATGGTTTCACCAACATCTAACCATGAGTGAAAGAACAGTTTTTGTTCTATCATTTATATTACCAGATTGTATTTGGCTGAATAAACTGTATTATGCTAATTTTCAGCCATGCAGGCATATGAGTACAGTGTATTACAGTTGACCTTGAGAAGGTGAAGCGCTTAAACTGAATTAATTGGTATTCTGATGTTACTCAATGATTTTGAAGGGTCATATTTAAATTTGGCCTCCTGCTGTACCCTCTCTCTCTTACTGGTTTTATAAATCTGTACCATAGTCATCTTTCTTTCTATGCTGATGACCACCCAGATTGCATAGAATGCTTCAGTCACATGACGGCAGTAATCCTGCTCGAGTCTGAATCAGTTCCTAAGCCCTCACAGTGCAGATTAGCACAGGAAAAGTACAGAGTAGGAGACTGTAAATACCAGGGTTTCCCTTCGTCCTGGTGCCTTGCATCTGTTCCTTTTCCACCATGTCCTCATTTAGCCCCCACAGAATGCACCGGCTCATACTGCCTTACAAAGAAATAAATACATAACAAAGTTAAATTTTGAAATGAAAATCAGAGAGCATGCTATTGAAACTGTTATTGAAAAGTGTATTTCAGTAGTAGAGGCAGTATTAAAAAATAAGAACACTTTTATTGATTCCAGGAGATCATTTTCTGCACTGTATAAAACAACATTATATCATTATATATTCCTATGTATAAATGTGTCCTACTTTCTGAAAGGTTAGAAAGCAGGGCTCTGTGATATACCAAAGATAGCACAATAAAATGTTCATATTAGTTGGAAATTATATTGTGAAATCACTTTATCTGTTCTGTTTATTGGTTGAATTTTGGTCCCAAGTGAAAGTTCAAAGACGAGTCAGTTATTTGTGGCTTAAAATTATTAATGAATGGCCCTATAAATGACATGAAAGGCCTAAACAGATGAAAACTATGTCAAAGAGATGACAACAATGGTAAAAACATAAGATGCAACAAATCAAAAACACACAGTCAAGAGCTCTGTTGGTACATACGTAGACCTACGTGTGTCCATTCAAATGTTTGGCTCTATATGGCCAAAGTCCCTGGACCCAAATTTACCAAACTTAACATATGAGTTGCCTGGTTAGGGGAGGGGGTTTCTATGGCAACGACCGCCTAATTTACATATTAATTAAGTACTTACAAATAAACTATTTTGACCTTTAATACAAAACTACTATAGCTATCGCCACAAAATTTTAATATGTAATAGACACATCTCAGTTGCCAAATGACCCTGACTTTGATCTTGAAAATTTGGAAATTAGCTTTTTGCTAAATGTAGTATGCACATCTTTTTCATTCTTATGAATTATTTATGTAAGCATACACAGTCCTTTAATAAACTGATTTTTTTTTTTATTGATAAGTGAGAGGTGTCCTGAAGTCTATTCTATCACCTTTAAATTTGGTGCTGCTATCTATAGTACTTTTGATACTACAAGTTCAAATAGTTTTTTGTAATTACTTAATTAATTACCCAATGTGGTGGTGGTTGCCATAGTAACCCTTTCCCCTGACCAAGTTGCACCTGTGCCAAATTTGTTAAATTTGAGTCTGGGGACAGCAGAGATATAGAGCCAAATGTTCAGAGAGAGTAAAGTACATATATATGAACGGATGGAATAATCATAAAAATGCATGCATTTATACAACTAGTTTTATTAAATGAGAAAAGACGTTCCTAAATTGGGCCAGAAATACAGTACAATGATGTGTTTTTAAATCTTTTGAGTGTAGACACGAAGTAAATGAAGTAAAACAACACCTTCAACCAGGTTCTAAATATTGTAGCTACAAATGTAAGCTGAACGTTTACACATTCAATATTGTACATAAGAGCAGAATCAAGGCCAGCTGAACATCAGAGTCAAAAATGAAGACATGAGACATGAGTTTTTAAAGAAATATCAGATATTAATTTTAATGCCCACTTTAGCAATACCAATGGTAAAATTTGGGATTCACAAATTTGTAATAAGTGTATTTTGCTGTTTGAATTTTATAATTGTGCACTGTGTAGATGTTTATGTGTATACTGCATATGTTAATAATAAACCTCAGATTATGTTTTATTTAAGTGTGATTTGTTTTCAGTCTGAGTGATACTGTGCAACCAGAATTTTTTCTCTATAAAACCAAAAGTTTTTAACACTTATCTTCAAAACTTGATGGAATGGAATGCTTTATTTGTCACTTGTTTCCAACTGCAGGCAGCACAGAAAAAAATTAAATTACGTTTCTCCTACTAAGGAGGAGAGGCTGTGGCAACATGGGTTGCGTGACCATTTGAACGGGG
>JAQQAE010022858.1:0-10168 GCA_029823295.1 Pseudamia nigra
TTGCAGCCAGTACTGTCACTTCTGTTGTAACACAGCGACATCTGGTGGATGCATGGCGCAACTGCGCCTTATAATCCAGTGCGCCTTATGTATGGAAAAATATTAAAAATGTGACATTTTTGGACAGTGCGCCTTATAATCAGGTGCGGAAAATACGGTAAATTGAAGTTTAAGCCACACCCCTTCAGGTTTTGACCTATACGACCTGACTTTGGAAAAAAATACATTGCGAATCACTTACTGATCATGATTGAATTCTGTCAAAACTGACCTGTTTGTCAATTTAAAAGATAACTTGTCAGGTGTGAGGTTGTTGTAAAACCATTCCGATGCATTTTTTATCCCAGGATAGAGGCAGAGGGAAGTAGGCGGGTGTAAGGCCCTTTATAAACAGACTATTCAATTAGAGTTCCGAAGGCCACATGAGGCCAAGGACCAACCCTGGTGTGGAGCAGCCTGAGGCCCAGCCAGAGAACCAGACAAACCCTGTGGAGAAACAAGCTATAGAATCAAACAGACGTAAACGTAAAACTGGTTCCATTGATCTCAGACAGGGTGCAGCTTCAGCACAGATGATGTTCCTTGTATTTAATGTTTATGATGCCATCAATCTGATATTTACTACATATTGGACTGTATTTTTATTGTTTTGTTTGATGTTTTGGTATGTTAACTTGTCACATGATTTGCACTGATGGCTGATGGATATTTCAGATGGCTTCTCTGTATGCATTGTATTGTAGAAGTCTGAAGAAGGACAGCGTACCTGAAAAGTCACGCTTCAAGTTTTGTAAACGGGAGCTGATGGTGTACAGAGTTTTGTCTTTCACACTTCAGTCACGTTGTTTCAACCTGACCTCAGCCAATGAGGACGTGCATGTCTTTTCCTTTATATCTGGTTCAATTCAATTTCAATTCAATTCAATTTTATTTGTATAGCACCAATCATAATCACCGATTATATCTACGTGCTTCAAAACTGGAGGCCGAGACCTCATGACTATACAGGGAGTAAAGCCAACCACTGAGAGCAAGACAAGGGCGACAGAGGGGAGGAAAAACTTCCTTTAATGGAGGAGAAAAACCTCCAGCAGAACCAGCAGCTCAGGGTAGGTGGCCATCTGCCTCGACTGGTTGGGGTTAGTGGACAGAGGAGAGACAAAAGAAAAGAGTAGAGATAGAACAACAAACAACACAGATACTGGGCGACATCCACAGACATTGGACCAGTCCAGAACCAGAAAACATACAGGGAGGACATCAGGAGACCTAGTGAACTAGAGACCTAGGGCAGTTCACATGGGACCAAAATAATTTTTATATTTCAAAAGTGAATAAGGAATGTGACTGCCAGTGGTTCTGTGCAAATGCAGCAATTTCTGTTGTATCAGCAAAAAAGGAACATAAGAAATGAGATAAATACCATGGGCTCAGAGAGGAGCCGTGCAAGGTCTGGAGGGTGAAGGCATCAGTGGTGCCCATGGTCATTGGCGCACTCAGGGCAGTGACCTCTAAACTTGAGGAGTGTCGACACCAGATCCCAGGAAAAACATCCACATCTCAGTCCAGAAAAGTGCAGCAAAGTCTGTGTTGTTTGTTGTTCTATCGCTACTCTTGTCTCTTGTCTCTCCTCTGTCCACTAACCCCAACCAGTTGAGGCAGATGGCCACCTACCCTGAACCGCTGGTTCTGCTGGAGGTTTTTCTCTTCTGTTAAAGCTGCTGGACACATTTCCCTTTTGGGGATGGATGAATAAGCAACCTAAATATTTAGGCATCTATCTACCGTATCCAAGTATCTATCTACTGTATCCATCGATGTGGAAAAAAAAAAACGACAACAAAACAAGTCAAGAATAGTTGTCAATTTTAAGTCAGTAGTGCGTATGGTTCCAATTCTCCAATATAGGTGGTAATACTCAGACACGTGCTTCGCACCAGGTGAGTAACCCTGCGTTGGGGGGTGCAGTCCCGTTCCTCCTGGGACACGTGTTTTGGCTGCAGCCTGTTCTGTGGATGAGGAACCCTGTTCTTGATCTTTGTGCTGGGGGTGTCCTGCACTTTCTCAGTGGGGTTGGGGTCTGGGGAGTGTGGCGTCCAGAGCAAGACATATGCCCCTCTTGTCTGCAGACTTGCTGTTGTGGGTGTGGCCAAGCTTTGTTCTGCTGGGAGACTGTCATGTCATCATTCATCCATCAAAAGTTGCAGCATTTTGGCTTGAACAAAAAATGAAAGTCATGGCCTTTTTCATGGCTTTCATAGGGTTTGTAAGCCACTCCCTAAAATCTCTACACACCCTTTGTGTGTTGCTGGAATGGTACTTGGTCAATATTTTGCAAACAGAGTACCCATGTGCAGTGAAGCGTGTCAACAGCACATTACACCAACTAAACAAGCAGTCATCCACTCTGGCATCCAACAAAAATAAATATAACACACCCACCACCTTATTTTGTGAAAAAAACAATGCTCTGCTTGAAAATTTTCATTGACTATCAGTATATTATAAAATAGCAGATAAATTGGTGAAGAGTGTTCATTTGTACTCAAATTCACTCTCATGATTTACAGATTAGTGATGTGGGTTATGTCTTTCTAAAGACAGGGTCCCTAGGGGAAAAAGGGAGCCACTGTTTTAGCCCTTCAGCTGTCTTGTGCAGAGGAAGGGTGGCTAACCAGACAATAGAGCAATTAGTGCCTCTACAACAGTACAAATCCATTTTATGGCAAGAAACTCAGAGGAAAAAACAGTCCATTATTACTTTAAAACATGAAGGTCAATCAGTCCAAAAGATCTCAACAAATTTCAATGTGTCTTCAATGCAGTTGACAAAACCATCAAACACTATTGCTTTCATGGGGTCCGTCCCAGGAAATGAAGACCCAGCGCTTCCTAGATACACTCATCCTCATCCCAGATAATGTTTATTAGAATTGCCAGCCTCGGAAACAACCAAATTACAGCACCTCAGACAGTGTTTGATTGTATGTGATTTTTGATTCTACATAATGAGGCAAAGGAAATGGACATAGAAAGGTCTAAGGTTCCTGTACCTGTATGTAGATTCAGTTTGCAGCAAAGTGAGTCGACACATGAGACATCACATGAAAAGGACTTGATGATAAAACATGATAAAACTGACCTATGACTGTTGATATAAGAAACAACATAAAACATGATTTAAAAGCGCAAGACACAGATCAATAAGTCGTCGATAATACAAGCTTCCATGTTCATTTTTCTGACGGCTGCTGGGATAAAGCTGTTTCTGTAGCGTTTTGCAGGCTGGTACTCGGCGCTCTGCATCCAGATTTGAGGGGCTGAAACTCATGATATAGAGCGTGAGCATAACAATCCTGCAAATCTTTATGCAGTACATGTGCATCATCTAAGTTTATGTAGGCTTGTCCAATGTATATTTCAGATTCTGGATTTATTGTGCAGCATTCATGCCTGGACTAATCACATCAAAGTTGACCAACTGCAATTACAACCACAAAAAGCAGCCTTCAAACAGCATGTAAAGAACTGATGGTACTTTCTGCAGTGGATGGATGTCCTCCAGTACTTGTTAGAGAGCCTGAAAATGCCTTACACTGTAGATTCTAGTCATGTTTTTCTGCGTGCTCCATCTTTAAAGGAAAACTGCATTTGTATGTGTGTTGAATGACAGATGCATGCGACTAATGCATAATAATATCCACTCTGATGTGTCTGACACCATCCCGTCTGAACAGCTCAGCATCCATCCATCCGTCTGCAACACAAACATTCAACTCATTTATTATTCACATGACTCTGAGTTTTCCAAGACCCTGTCAATGCATTTCAGAAGAAAACTTAAAGTACATGTGGATCAAAGTTTTGGCTTTGTACAAGGGCAGTTGTCATTGATATCTTTGTAATTCAATTTATTCTAACTAGTCACTCCACAGATTGGATGTGACAGTGATGACCTTAAAATGTGTCTATGTAGATGAAATCATATTCAAAAAAAGCCTCCAAGGTCATAATGCTACCTCCTCTGAAGTGTCATTACTTTTTGAGCTGATGTGTTGATTAAGGTGAGTTTTCAATATTAAACACTTGTCACTCAATTTTTAAACATCAATTTCCTTTGGCAGTGACAAAGTGTTTGATTTGCTAATTTGCCTTTGAATTGCAAATGGGGTCTCCTTGGAGCTTTCCCCGTGCCACCGTTCAATTTAGTTCCTTTTTGTGTGACTTTTGAGGAGGTCAGCGCCAACAATACCCCCATTCCTCAATGGAATCCTCTGACCCGATAAGACACTGAACATAAAATCCAACAGAACACTATCAGCGCCGGCATGCATGGTGAAAGCCTGAAAACCATGGTGTGAAAGGATAAGCAGGGAAGGGAGCCTGGGCCTGGTCAAAACTCCCAGAGATGAAAATGTTTTGATTCGTTTGCATGCGCAACAATCTGGAAATATCGTACAGTGCAATAGAGGGAATTAATTGGCAGCAGCCACTTAGTTTCCGTGCTTCTACAGTATTTTTTCCAGTTTGGGAGCATAAATGCTCTGACTCTGTCCACTGCAAGCCCAACCCCACAACAAATGACCTTACTTCTAAATTCAATTTCAACCTCCATCTCTACTGCAAAAGAAAAGATTTTTGTCTCCGATTTGTGACTAACACATACTGTAAGTACACAAAGTGCTCCTGCAGACATGCCCAATTACCTGCTCTCAGTAAAAAGCAGCGGAGGAAGCTAATCGAGTTCAGCTTTTCGACCTGGCAATAAATAATGTCACATAACAGCATGTATAAATACAAACAGTACAGAAGATGAACCTTGTAATTATATCAGCAGATAGAGACGGCAATTTTCTAAATCCAAATACATCATCATCAGATTGTTTGGTTTAAAATGGAGACAGTAAATAAAGCACTGCCAACTGCACCTACTCTAATGTAGAAATATGATGATGTGTTTTTCATAGTCCCGTTGTGATAGAGGTGAGTCATTCCATCTTTATGAGACGTACTGAGGAATGATCTACATGTCAACTACTTGTCTGCCTGAATTTTGCAATACTTTCCTGGCAGTCCTTTACCATTCCTCTGTGGTTTGCTGATGAACCAATAAGCCTTAGGGCACAAAACCCAAAGTATTTTATCCATATTTAACCTGGTAATACAAATGTTGCATGCCCCCACAATGTGTAGAAGCGCCACATATTTTGGTTGTTTCCAAATAGGATGTTCCATGTGCTCAGGGGGTAGAGCAATTGGTGCGATAATAAGGGTTGGTGATGTCGAGTCATATATGCCATATAGCCATCAATTATTGTGTAAGCTTTCTCTCTCAGTAATCTGCAAAAACCTTTGACTCACATACATGCACTGACCTCAGAGAAAGACAAAGCCAGGCAGGCGCCATCATCCCAGGTCCCATATCTACACAGTCAGTCGCAACAGGACAGAGCTATTACACAAATACATATTTCACCCCAAACTCCATAGCCTTGGAAGGCACCAGTCTCAGGCATCATATCATCATCATCATCATGTCATCGTGGGTGGCCAACACGCGGACACCCAACACGTGCCATTTTCACCCATAAGAGACACTGCACTTTACACGACACTCAGGAGACCTGCACAGGCTGCCAAGAGAGACAGCAGAGCATTCTGTCTGTACAGCTTTCCTCTCTGCGCTAATAAGCTTCAGCCGCCATGGTCTGAACCCAGTCTGATGACCATTCCTGCTTGCTGTCACTTGTTTTGTCCCAACATGGGAAACGAATGGCCTGCACATCATGATGTCATGATACATCTTGGTCTTCAAATCCTGCTCCATCCTACTCATTTTGAAGGTTGGGTTAGTAGACACTTCACTCATCTTGCCTCCACTGGTGTATGAATGAGAATGAATGGTAGTGGTTGGAGAAGCCATTGGTGCAGATTGGCTCAAGGACAGCTCTGGCTACAGATTCAGCTTACTAACAGCAGTGTGTGACTGAATAATTTATTAGTGTGTTAGGAGTGTAACAGTATGGGTGTCTTGAAAGCGCTGTGTACTGTACAGTTATTAGAACACCTGATATGTAAAGTGTTCTAAGAATTTTGGACATCACTGTAAATCAAATCCATCATCTATAAACCACTGTTTATATTTAAGATAGGTGACTGTGACCACACTCCATTTCTATGAACACCACACTTTCCCATCAATGCAATGAATATCATCATGTTGAGTGACGCCATCTCCTCAGTGTTTATTTTGTCCATTAACACTGAAGACATCCAAACTGTGAAAGAACACACCTGGAATGATGTAGTAACATCAAGTGTTGAAACAATCCAGAGCATGTTTTAAAGTGTAGATTTTACAAAGCATCAGCATTTAGCTTTGATGACATTCTCTCATCAGATTCACCAGGACAATCACGTGGAGCACTTTTTAATTCATTGGTGAGTTAATTTGTGCCATATCTTGCCTTCTTAATGTGCTACAGACCATCAGTTGTCCTCTCTCTTCATCTCCCGTTTCTCCCAGCCTCTTTTTCTCTGCTCCCCCCCCCCACACCTTTTTTTAGTTGCATTCATTCTCATGTCATCTATATTGAGACTAACTTGCATCTTCCCTGTAGTTTTGTGCTTCTTCCCTCTGCCCTAGGTCTCTTGGTGTCCTTGCTGTGTGTTTGCTGATTGTGGACCAGTCCAGTGTTTGTGGATGTCGTCCTGTTGTTGTTCTCTACTCTTTTTTTCTTTTGTCTTTCCTCTGTCCACTAACCCCAACTGGTCGAGGCAGATGGTCGTCTACCCTCAGCAACTGGTTCGTCTCTTCCATTAAAAAGAAGTTCTTCCTCCCCCGTCACCCCTCTCGGTGGTTCTGTTGGGTTTACTCTCTATATAGTCTTGAGGTCTCGGCTTTGAATTGTGAAGTGCCTAGCGATAATCTTTGCTTATCATTGGCACGATACAAATAAAATTGAATTGTCTTGTGTCAAGCAAAGGTTGGTGCAAAGTCGGTAGCTCTTTTAGTGCTAGTACAATGACTGTACAAATCCAGGCTAAGGCTTAAAGAAACAGTCAATTAAACAGAAAAGACAGGTAATAATTACTGTAAGAAAAGGTTGGTCAATCTGAATAATCTTAAATTTTGCGTACAGACTCAATAGTCCTATTAATACTATTACAACAAGTTTACAAATCTACAGTATATTACAGCAAGTTCCAAGAAAAAAGCATCACACATTCACATCTGGACATTTAGACTCACCTCAGCTTTTGCAGCTCAGTAATACTTCTCATGCAGTGGGAGGATTTAAACATTGAACAGGACTGAAGTCACTTCAGGACAGTTGTCACAGCGCTCACCTACTTTTGTGTCTGGTGTCTTGAAACTTTAATGTGGAGCATTAAAGTTGAAGAAAGGATGGTTTGTCTCATTTCATATTCTACGCAGATCTGCACCTCGACAAGATCACTCTCTTCATTCTACAATGATTTCCAAATCCTGCACAACATCAAGTATTCTGGTGGAAATTCTTTCACCTTTGTGCATCCGTGAGTCACACATTACAAAATGACAAGAGAACTATTCCTTGTTTTCTTTTTCTGCTGTTTAGTGGTTTAAAAGTAAAATTGTGGCAATAATTAAAGTATTTGACAAGTGATGAGTCAATTTAGTGGCATTTTTGATGGCAGACTGGTAGATGTGTCCCTGGTGCAGTTTTAAATAAATGATATGTTCCAGAAATTCACAATACAATAAATAAAATGCAGTATTAACAATATAAACATAAAACAGTTAGCGCATCACACAGTGAGCAAAGCGAGTCAGATAAAGGCATAAACATGATAACCTACACTTACCAGTTTAAGCTACTTTCACACACACATACACACAGTCAATATTATTAACCTATGAAAATATGGTTGTTTTTAAAATGTTTCCCATGCTTCTCCCTCCAGTTCTGAATTTGTGAAAACACTACGCTGACTACAGGAGCAGGTAGTCAGCTTAAGTAGGCGCAAGAAGAAAGTCATGTTTCAGATATTTATTCAAATCTAAAATGCTGCTGATGACATGGCTGTTGCAGTGGCTGAAGTATGAATGTTTTCCCTCTGACCAGAGCTGTGGACTTTCCTTCAGAGCTTCCATCTGTACCAGCCTCCAGCCTGATGACCTTCATAGATATGCTGTATAAATGTCCAAGTGACCAGAAAAACACCTGCATACAGCAGGTCCTATTTGCAAAATGGTACATCCAGAAAAAGATATAATTCTGAATATTCAGCTGGAACTTGCTATTTGAATGGCACATGTCAAATGAGAATATTGATATATTCAGAATGATAGGGGAATACTTGTATACATGTAAACACCTTCTCTGTATTATTTTTTACAAATATTTATTTTGCACCAGTATAAAAACACGATACTCGACCCTACTCAAAAATAGACCTTTCTTTATAAAACTGAAAACAAATTACCCAGTTTTAATCCTAATGCCCCCATTGTTCCATCATTTCGCACCAATAAAAATATATTAATTTTTCAAATCTATACTTCCCACATAGTGTCTGGCAGTGTTTGAATTTACTCTACGAGGCCAGTAGCTTTGGTTAAAGAGTCACACGATCTTGTGTTCAAGCACAACCATGTCTTTTTCAGAGATGTCTGAGAGCACCTGCGGACTACAGCTGATCCAGCTGCAGACAACTCTACTCCCACTGGAAAATAAATTCTTACTTTTTTGTGACACAACATGACTTTAATTTCACTTATTTAATCGTTTTTGTTGACTCGAGTGAGATGCGTTGAGGGACTTTTGACTAGAAACGGGCACCTCCCTGAAACGAAGCCTCCCGAGGAGACACGGAAATGACCGAACAATCTCAGCGCGACAAACATGACAAAGAAGAAAATGAAATGAGGTTGAACAACACCACACACACACCACTACTTCGATTAGTTAACGTGACTATAGCATCAAACTAAAAATAAACATTTATTCTTGTAAAACGACAGGGGGGATAGTGCACCTCAAATGCACCATTTCACAACAGAACAAGAGTAATGAGTCCACCAGGTAAACGTGTGGCGTTATGGGACATGCGGTCACTAATGAAACCAACAAAGTGTGATAATGTAGTCGTCCAAACATAGTGTGTGAAGTGCGTTACAAATGAAGTACAGTGTGACTCTTCAGGTGAAGTTAGCTCATTATAAATGTACCTCAGCCGTGCACAATGAAACAGCAGAAGAAAGACAAACAAGAAGAAAAACACAGCCTTCAATCAGGTTATGTCACGACAAAGTAAGATCAAGAAAAACTATTATTGGATGTTTCATGTGAAATGTCGCTGCACAGTTCATGGATGTTTGGTGTTTTTGAATCAGCAAGTGAAATGATAATTGTCTTCATGATTTGTGCAGTCTGAATACACATAGTGGGGTGGGTGTGTGTGTGGGGGGCGGGGGGTGTTGATTAGTAAAGACTAGGTATGAATGATTGTCGATTAGTGTTTTGGCTTGAAATGCCCATTACTAGTACAGTAATCCCTTGTTTAACAAAGGTGTTACGTTCCGGGACCACTCGTGATAAGTGAAAATCCCCGAAGTAGCAGCACCATATTTATTTTATTATTTTACGTGTACTTTTACCTTTTATAAACAGTCCCTGCATGGTCAACAACCCAACCTTTACTTTATTAATAACAGCACGTACGCATAAAGCTATACAGAACATAATGCTGTGATTAGTCGTCTCCCACCCATCAGCCAATAGCATATAAAATACATACAATACTGCAATATAAAATGCATATGCTTGCCATAAAAACCTGAGATGCACTGAATCCGCGGAAGGTGAAAGGCAATAAGTTGTGAGGCAGCTATAAGTTTCAATCTGTATTGGACTCATATTTATACAGAATGAAAATAAAACAGGCCAGTGAATTTAAAAAAATACTCACCAAATATATGTGATGATATTTTTAATTCCCATATGTGCCTGGGTTGCCTAGGATCCCATAAGGTTATGGTCCCTAGTTAAGATCTCACACATGTAAGTTGTGTCCCGTATTTTCCGGACTATAAGGCGCATCTAAGAGCCGTCAATTTTGTCCAAATATGACACTGCGCCTTATATATGGACTAATTCCAGTCAAGTCCCGCACCATTTGTGTG
>JAQQAE010022859.1:0-10168 GCA_029823295.1 Pseudamia nigra
ATATTAAAATACGCCGAACCATTTGTCCTGTATCATAGCTACATGTATGACGCTTGCAGCAAAAACAAACAAAAAAACACCGTGTGAAAATCAATTTAATATTAATAATTACGATGGATTATATGTGCTGCCAAACAGCGCTGAGTGGAGCGGGTGACCGGTCCAAGATGGCGGCTCCACGGCTCGTCAGCGCCAATAGACAGTCGCGGTCGATGCGGCGTCTATCTTTATTATGTCTATGGCCCCACTGCCGTTCATCCAAATATGGTTACATCCTGTTTTTGGCTCCAACATGTCGTCCAGGAAGTGACAAGTCAATTGGCCTCAAAACAGCCCTTCAGAAACTAATGGGCGACATTACAGTTACTTTGTCCATAATACAGTATATACAGTCTATGATATGAACTAATAACCAGTATATTGCAGTATGTTTCAATAAACATATGTATTACAGCTTAAATGTGGGTGACACGGTGGTGCAGTAGGCAGCACTCGTACCTCAGAGCTTGAAGGTCCAAGGTTTGACCCCAACGTCGTCAAACATACAGCTCTCAGGAATAGTTGGGGTAAAGATTTAGGGGTATCATTTAATGAGTCAGAATGGAATTCGATATGTCAAAATCAGAAAAAATTGTCCAGACACACTAATGTCAGACTCATTCAATTCAAAATAATCCATTGCTAATGTTGGACACAATCTAGATTACACCAGTTGGGGCTGAAACTCACAACTGTTGTTGTTAATTCCCATGCGTCATGTGAACGCCCTGAGATTCAACGCTTTTGGTTTAAAATACTTAATCTTTTGAAAGAGATCACACAGGAAGATTTTGAATTTTCACCTAGATTATATCTTCTAAGAGATCCAGTTATAGAACGGAAATAAGTGCAGAACTGATTCATACAGGTATCATGATTTACAGACAGACCCTTTTATGAGAATGGAAAAAACAGAATGTCCCCCCTGTAGAGAATGGTTTATGGATGCAGGCAAGGCAGCTGCATATGAACAACTTCTTTATAAGAAAATGGGAAAATGGGGGGAATATCAGCATAAATGGGAGAAATATTACACAAACATGTTTCATAATTAAAGGTTGACCTATTTGACATTTGTTGACACATTAGCAGAAGATTCTAAAGGACTGATATTAATTTTGCAGACCAGAGGATAAAATGTGGCGGGTCTTTGGTGACCCCCCCCCCCCTCTCTCTCTCTCTCTCTTTTTCATTTATTTCCTTTTAATGAATTAAAGAATAATGAATTCATTATTTTTTTAGGGATGTATGCAGATAATGGTGTGAAAATGGACATATGAGTATCTACTGTATGTATTTAAATACTGTATTTTATTTTGTATTTTTCTATTTTTTTCTTTTTGTATGAATTGGTGGATTAATGGATGCTCTTGATTATTTAAAAAAGCTAATAAAATTTGTACATCATCAAAAAGCATATATTGTTAAATTTAAAAAAATGACAAAAATAAATCAAAACCAATACCATAACAAAACTTGAAAATAACACTAGAAATCACACAGAGAGTACAGACCTCTGCCAAGGCAGCTCAGTTTCTTAGCATATTGAAAACCTGCCCTTATCATCTGAACCTATGTTCATTTCTCATAAACTTACACCGACGAAAACATATCCTCCTTGGCGGAGGTAATAAAAGGAGAAAGAGATGAAAAAGGCAAAAGATGCAAAAGAATGAAAGTACTGTACTACAAGATATAGGGAATTGCGCATATGCAGACAACGTAATAAATCAGAAAATACTTAAAGAGACAACACACAACCATTCGATTTATTTTGAGTTTTCAGGTGAGTAATAAAATGTTTTTGCGGTATGGTCTTTACTGCATGAGTGGTGTGGGGTCAGGTCAGCGTGGACTGGAGTGCAGCAGTCCGGTTGGTGGAGGACTGGGCTTCCTGTCCGGATGTGGACGTAGCATGCCCACTCCACCTCCACACAATCTGATCCCCGTGCAGATGTGCAGTTCCAGCAGTCGAGCATGGAACACAGGCTGTGCACTGATGTGTAGTTGTGTCCTCATTGTTCATGTGTGCCATATGAGACTTGACTGTTTTGGATAAATGTATAATTATTGTTACTTCTTACACAAAGCTCAAATAACCTAAATTACCCATCAAAATTCTGGAAAAACATAAAATATTTGGCTGAAAACAAAGATCTAGAACAGGGGTCAGGAACCTTTTTGGCTGACAGAGCCATGAAAGCCTTTCTGTGAGAGCCATGTCATATTTTTAACACTAAATACAACTAAATGTGTGAATTTTTAAGTTAAACCTACAATTTAAGAGTATAATAAGTCTCTGCATGTATTCTTTTTAATAACTTTGTGATACTGAAGCAAACCGACAATAAATAAAATACTTCTTACCGTTACTTCTGGTGTTGGATGCTTTATCGTCTGGTTGATATGTCGTGAGGTGAAGCTTCACGCACGCGTTGAGGTTTTCATCTGTTAAACGTGATCTTGATGTTTTTCAGATGTGACAATGACTGCTCACATGGATGTTTTGATGCAAATGTAGCACGGTGTGTGTCGACGTCTCGCTTTATATTTGACCGTTTCATCGATGAAATTTTATCAATGCGTATTAGACACAACGCAAAACCTGCTCCGTCCACAAAGGTTCCTCTGTCCATTTGTGCTGAAATGTACGATACTCCTCATCTTTTTGTCTTTTCGCCATCTTCATCGTCAAAAGGGTTTGCTCTGAATAAATTAGCCAGCTGACTATTCGATTGAAAGGAGGGAAAGTTATTTTTTGACCTCACGACGACTTGAGATAACCCTTTAACGCCGAATGTGTCAGCGGCAACACGTTTGCGCGTCACTTACCTGGGGAGGCGAGCCCTGAGCGGCCTCTCGCTTCTGGCATCAAGCGCGCTGCCACCCAGCCGCCCGCGACCCGCTCCGGGGACAGTGGCAGGTGGGGAGTTCGACTGGGGCGGTGCATGTCAAACGGTAACGCAGGCGTCCTAAGGCGAGCTCAGGGAGGACAGAAACCTCCCGCGGAGCAGAAGGGTAGAAAATTAATGGATTAAAATTATTCATTCGTTATCGTGTTAAGAAATGTCAGCTAAGATTTATCTGCGAGCCACATGCAGTCATCAAACGAGCCACATCTGGCTCACGAGCCATAGGTTCCCGACCCCTGATCTAGAGCATCCCCTTTGAATTGTAAAAAAACTCACAAAAAAATCTCTGATAAATCACCAGTTGAACTCTTTCACTGTTCATTTTAAAATATTTGATCTCATTCACAGAAATACAACAAAATCTGCAGGTCCAGGGGTCATTCCTAGGGCCACTACTATTCATCATTTACATCAGCAATAATCAAAATATCCCTGATGCAATATTTATACCAATGTCACTGTATTATATTGCTCAGCACCCACAACAAACCAAGCCCTTTCTCAGCTTTAACTGTCTTCTAATACTGTACAGTATATTTTTAGGACCTAAAACTTGTTTTAAATGCTGATAAATGAAAAGTGATCATCTTTTCAAAGGCAAAATTCAAACCTACCGTCCAGTGTCACTCGACAGCGTTGTTTTTCTGTGCCATAGCATGACATTCAGTGGGTTTTATCATCACACATTCTGCGCATGTCAAACCCTAGTAACACAGTGTTGCTGATAGTAAACGTATTACATGTGTTTATAGAACTGTGGGAGCATTTAGGCACCATATATACCAGGAAAACAAGTTACAGTGGAACCCCAGGTTACGAGTGCATTAGCATTCAAATGTTTCAGGTTACGAGGATGACATCAGGCAAACTGTTGTACGGGATCACGAGCAAAAACTCTCTGCAGGTGAAACACGAGATCAGCGGAGAAGAGGAGGATGAGGAGGAGCTTATGACAACAGCAGAAATGAAGAAGATGTTGTGGTACTATGAACTGTTCTGGGGGTTCACGGAAAAAAAATACACCATGAAAAAGTGCACGCTGGTCATGTGTTAGACCAAGTGAATGGCATTTGCGTTGCCCATTTTTGTAACATTTTAAGGAGTCGCCAAAAGGCAAAACCTCTTTGCATTCACTATTTTAGCAAAACATCATTGGCTAAGCAAAGTGATGATGCTGATGATGAAAACAAGTGAATAAAAATCAGAAAAAGAAAAAAAAAAAGAATTATATGGGAGTTTTCTTGGGTCTTGGAATGGATTAAATGGTTTTACATGTATTCTTAAGGGAAAACCGGGCGAGTTTACCCCTTTACAAACTTGATCCCGGAACAGATTAAACTCGGAAGATTCCACTGTACACTGTATTATTCCATATAAAATCAACAGATTCTGAGAAGAGTTTTTGCACGATATCTTTTGATTCAGCAACATTTTTAGTGAACCCATACCAAATATTCCTTTGATCAGGCAAAAGCTTTTTGAGTTACATGTTTGAAGTAGACAGAGGTAGGCCGAAATCTGGGGTTTAAAATATGGGTCATTTTTGGGCCCTCATAACTCTGTATGTGCCATAGGTAGATGAACAAAAACTTCAGGGTTGAAAGTCACATACTGTACCAGCTCTGTTGACACTAATTATAATATGTGCATTTGGGGTCTCACAACATTAAGTCAAACTTTGAAAATTTTTAATTGTGATTTTGTCGTTGGCAACTTCAGGCATATATGTACTGTATATCTTTTGAAATATGTAAGTTTGATAAACACAACCATGATAAATTTAATAACTAGGATGCAGAGAAATAAAAATAACCATGATTACCATGATTAATGATTCATTTTATAACTACAGGAAGATGAAAACTTGAAAATCGGAACGTTGGTCAATCTTTGACTACTCATAATGCCATGTGTGTTGGTCAGTGAAATCTGGATCATTTGAAAGAACTTGTCATTATCTGCATTTTAATACTAAATACACTTCATACCACAAATATTTCTGTCAAAAAAATCCACAAAATTAGCTTATATCATACTCTGTTGTTTCCATGCACTATGACATAGAAACCAACATGAAGTTAGCATTTTTATTCACACAACATTCAGTATGATAAATAGGGCTTTCGAAATTAATCCATTAATTAATCTAATTAATCATTTGCATGATTAATTTGATTCATTTTTTTTGTGCGATTAACACGTTAACGCAATTAACGCGATTAGTGCACAATAACTCGTATATCAAGGAAAAAGTGATGAAATCTTCTGTTCCGTTTGACCCACGTCACTGACAACTTCTCTAGTATTTATGGCTTCAAAGTCAATTTAAATGAAAAAGTATAAATCTTTACATATTTTGAAACAAATGACATCAGTTACCGATGAAAACAATGAACCAAGTTTAAAAAAGCAAAAACATGGTCGTCCGAACATTTCAGAGGTTCTGTTAAGTTCTACAAAGCAGGTGGAATTTCCTTCAGTTACAAAAGTTTAAATTAAAAAAATATACATTTTAATGTAAAATAAGTCATTTTACTTGGGTTTCCATATCACCTTTTATCATGAGTGTTTTTGCTCCCACAAAGTGAAAAACAACAAATGGGTATTAATTATGAGTAACAAAAATTAATCCAGTGACCCTGTGATTAATCAGATTAAAAATTTTAATCGTTTGACAGCCCTAATGATAAGTGTGATTCACAATTCATATTCAAAAACTGGCTTTGGGATTCAGTGATTCAAATTCACTTAGATTTAAGGTCCCCATTTACTGTTTCAAATTTGGACTTTTTTGGTTTGGTGCTTTGATTCACTGTATTTGTGTCCTCAGTTTGCTCTTCATCTGCTGGCTTCCACCAACCTGTTCTGTGTTTAGCCTTTGAGGAACGTGGCTCCACTGCCTGCAGTGCTAATGGCTCAGACAACAATGATGTCCTGACGATGTACGTTTCCACTGCAGGAACTTTGGGATAAAAAGTGAGAGGGAGAATTTACGAGAACATCATCTCACTCGGCCCTCTCGGCCACTGCGTGTCTTCACCCACCGCCGATGTATTCGCGGTATAATCCTAGCAACATAATAGCAGAATGTATACCGTGATGTGCCAAGAGCAAAAGCAGAGACAGCAACATCGAGGATGAAGATAAACATGTTGTTTTGTGTGTTTTGTGTGTACATAATGGCAGATGCTATGAACGAGTTGAAGAAGCCCGAATCATACTATTTACTACTCGTGTTTTGCTTGTTTCCTACTGTAGCGACGTCATATACTGCTCTGGGTCAGCATTGAGTAAACCTTTGGGAGGTTTCATGGCCATTTGGAGTCCCTACCCCAAAGCAGGGACTCAGTTAGACCCTGTGAAGGTTCCTGTAATTTGACCCACGTGGCCGGTTCCTGCAGTGGTAGACACACCACCAACACCCCCAACCCAACAAAATTACCCCAAAGTTCTTGCAGTGGAAACATGTAAATCGACTTAATCATTCTGTTACCATTCGTTACATAAATTCCTATGGACAACCTGGGTAATTCATTCCTTATCAGTGTCCATGTAAACCGAGGGGTCGTGACCTCGACCCATCTTGACACCATACATTCAGTTTGACAAAAGCATGTTGACAACTAGACTCCAGGTTGTTTGGCTAGTGTGAGCGCTCCATTCATTTCCATGGCCCTGGCATGGCTGGAAACTTCAGCATAGAAAAGTTGCTCATGCAGATCCATATCTGACCAAAACAACTCAAAATGCATCCCCAAGTCAGTAATGTTGTGTGTGTGATTTTGAATGTCAAGAGGTAACCATGCTCTGGCCCAGGTGGGCTTGGAGCAGTGTTCTTGCAGACTTCTCTTCCTGCACTCACACTACAGGCAAACAGTATGTGTGCCCTTAAACCAAGAAACCAATTCTTGTGTCTGGAATTTAGACAAACGTCACACGTGGGTGTAAACACGTCACAGAGTTGCTACATTCACAACAAAATGCTAAACAGAGACATTGAAGTGAAGGCCATACTTCTGTGGTTTAATTAGATCTTCCGTCTTTGTATCCTATTGTGATACATTTTTATGCTTCTTATCATCCCAAGGTCCAGATTGAAACAAAGAGCCTTCTCAGCCTTCATATCAGGACCTCACCAACAGTAGACACTCTAAAAACTCATTTAAAGACCCATTTTTATTCTCTTGCGTTTAAACCAAACTGAGCCTTGGCTTTTTACAGTTTGTCTTTTATTGTTTTTAATGTGTTTTTATATTTGGTTTTATTGCGGCTGATTGCCCCTTTAATTTAGCTTCTTTATTACTTGTATTTTATCTATTTAATTATTTTAAGGCTGTACAGCACTTTGGTTCAACATCTGTTGTTTTCAAATGTACTTTTAAATAAAATTGACTTGACTTGACTTGAACATTAAATGCTACACATTGATTTGTGCCTAGAAATACACTGGATCATTCCTTATAAGTTCAACATGTGGCATCCACACGACCTCTTCCAGTTCAGCTGAAATTTTTACCACAGCATCTACAACATATTGACAACATTAGCTTTTTCTTTGATTGGGCCAAACATTTTGAGTTATAATTTTTTTTTAGTTTGCAGTTTCAAATATTTATAATTTTTTTTCTGACATTTTTGAGCCCTCATTGTATGTGACATAGGTAGATAAATGACAATTTCAGGGTTGAAAGAGACATACCTGCTCTGTTGAAAATGGGCCTCACAACATCATGTCAAACTTTGACATTTTTAATTGTGATTGTGGTTGATTAATTGTGATTTAATTGCAATCTCTTTGGAAATATGTAAGTTTTACAAACAGAGCAATGATCAGTTTCATATCTAGGTTACAGAGGAATAAAAATAAGCCTGATTGCCCTCCATTAATAATTTGTTTTATAATTAGGACACAGTCAGACTTCTGTGTATATGTGCATCAGGTACATGTCTGTCTTGTGTGGACATCCCTTTATGGATCCCTAGAGGCTTTGAAGCCTGTAGAGGTCTAAGAGGGGTAGAGGAAGATGTATGGCCTCTTCGCAGGTTGGCTGTGACCCTATTCAGGTCAGAGGTCACTCTGTAGACACTAGGGTGTCTGCTTTGAGGAGATGATTTGTTACAGCCACCTGGAGTAACTTACTTCCCTGCCTTGTGTAGTTTTCCTCTCGCTCCTGGCAGACAACCGTGTTAATTGGAAAACCCGTGAGAGTTCTCCTTCAACTTTCCGAGACATCGTTGACCCATCTTCATTCTTCAGTGGTATCAGAAATATTCCTGTCTGGAATTGATTTCAAGATGTTTCTTAATGGAAGAAGAAAATCCAATAGCATAATTGTATTTTTATTGACTGCTACTGCCGGTCCACTAAAGTACAATCTAACATGCGTATAATATTGAAATTCCATCCTGACGGCTGCTGTGTGTAAACTAAACAACTCCTCATTCACTGCAGTCAGGGGTAATATTTGTATGTTGTTTATTATGTGTACAGCAGGCTACTGGACATGCGTTCATAGGTGAATTAACATTTATTTAAAGATGTAGTGTGTAGAATTTAAAATGATATACCCTGGATGTATATTTTTCACCCTTAAATGTTTCAGATCAGGAAACAAATCTAATTGATAGACAAAGATAACCCCAGTAAATACAAAATGCAGTTTTTAAATGATAACTTCATGTAATGAGGGCAAAAAAGCTATTTAAACTGACCTGGCCCTGAAAAAGTATTTCTTTAGAGCCTAAAAAACAACAATCAAGCTTTTACAATAACTACCAATAAGTGTTTCACATTGCTGTGAATGAATTTTGGTGCACTGTGTTGAGGAGAAGTCTCTTAATTCAGCCACACTAGAAGGTGGTGTGTTTCAAATCTTTGTAATACTGTATAACCATAGACTGTATATATAGCTGGACAAAGTGACCGTGATGTTACTCATTCGTTTCTGAAGGGTTGTTTTAAGGTCAATCAGGTTGTCACTTCCTGGACGGCATATTGGAGCCAAAAACAGGATGTGACCATATTTGGACGAATGGCAGCGGGGCTTATGAAGCGTTCATGCCAGGGGACTCATGAGCAGCTGATATTAGCTGCTAGCTTACTGATGCGGTATTACAACTTAAAGTTATTTCTGCATTGGCCTCATTGAACAGTCCCGGTCGTAATACCCCCGGTATTTTGGCAAATGTGATTCGATCCTATGTGTTCTTTTTTGTCAGCAATTGTTTTCACCTTGGAACTCTCCCATACGTGGTGCTTTTGCCCAGTCTGTTTCTTATGGTTGAATCAAGAACACTGACTTTACCTGCTGAGGCAAGTAAGGCCTGCAGTTCTTTAGCCATTTTCCAAGTTTTTTGTGACATCCTCAGCATGTTCTTGGAGTAATTTTGTAGGCTGGCCACTCTGAGGAAGTTCAACACTGTTCCAAGATTTGTTTGTGGCTCTCACTATGGTTCACTATGGTTCACTATGGTTCACTATGGTTCACTGGGGTCCTGACTGATAGATGTCAGTGACTTTGTTCCTCATCAGAATTTTTTTTTTATATCATGGCATGGTAGATTGCTTTTTGAGAGCTGTCAAACTACTTCACTTGGAACTATTTAAGAGATGTATTGATTCAACAGGTTTGGTAGTAATCAGGTCTGGGTGTGGCTGGGGGAAATTAAGCTCTCCAAAAAATGTAGGTTAATTACAATTAATTTCATTTTTAAAATCTGATGATGTGAAACATGCAAGTGTGACAAGTACACAAAAAACATATAAAACTGGGAAAAAGGCATTGCATTTGCAGGAAAAATGTTAGCATGTGCCTCACAGCACGAACGTTCTGTGTTCAAATCCCAAGTCAGCTCAGAACCTCTCTGCATGGAGTTTGCATGGTCTCTCCATGTCTGCACAGGTTTCCTCCACGTGCTCCAGATTCCCCTGCAAAATGAAACCATGTACTAGGGCCTGTGCATGAGCGGCCGAAAATGACAGCAATCGAGAGGGAAGGGCACATGGGGATTTGTAACCAGGAGGCAGAAAGGAGTGCAATGAGGTGTGGTCCTGCTCGTGAACTTCAGATAAATTTATCTCCAACAAGTGAATTTCAGAAAGAAGCTTTTAATCAAGGGGCAACAACAGGGGCTGTTCAATGAGGCCAATGCGGAAGTAACTTTAAGTTGTAATACCACCGCTTGGCCACTGGGGAACCGATCGTCTGGCTCCAAGA
>JAQQAE010022860.1:0-10168 GCA_029823295.1 Pseudamia nigra
TCCTGAATCCAGACACTCATTAGAGCTTATAGGAAGCGTCTAGAGGCTGTTATTTATAACTGATAATAACAGAAATTGTCAGGTGCACCCAAACTTTTTCATACGACTGTAGATGCTGGGTTTGGGACTGAGTGCTGATCACAGTCAGCATGGCCCTCTTCTTTTTAGCACAGAGCACATGACGTCCATGATTTCCAAAAAGAATTTCAAATTCAAACCACGGGACAGTTTTCTACTTGCTGCAGCGTCTCTGTATGTGGTTTATGTAGGGTTTTCCTCTTTGTGTGGAGTTATACTCTAACTGTCATTTAAAGATGCAGCTGTGTTCACAGATGATGGTTTCTGGAAGTGCTCCTGGTCCCATGCAGTGATGTACATTACAGAACCATGTCTGTTTTTAACACTAGAAGTCCCAGAGCCCAACCATTTGGCTTTTCTAACCGTCATTCCCAAAAGACATCCAAGTGGCTGGATTAGTTTTGAGCTAATAACCTAACTCAGGTGTGAACAGCCCAAGGGGCAGCGACCGGCGCTGTTCAGTGAGGCCAATGTGGAAGTAACTTTATGTTGTAACCTTTTCGTACTAAGTGAATAATTTTTTTTCCCATCATGGTCTCAAACGTTTTCTTTGGACCCTCTAAAATGTAATGTGATGAACCATCTGTTACTTTTTGCTTCATTATTAAGATATTACTGCAAATAATCTGACAAATAACTGCAGTGCTGGGGTTTGATTGACATGTCACTGTAGCAGCAGCTCGCTATAGTGAAATCGGACCGATTCAGAGCTTCGTATCCTCTATTTATTCAATATGGGCATAGTCATATATGACATACACTAACTAAGTGTTTACACTAACAACATGTGATGTGACTTTGTTTGACACTGTGTGGTGAAGTTTTACTGCCTCAGTAAGATAGCGGCTAATGTTAGCTCTCCAATGAGCCCCCGCTTCGTAAGTCCCGCTGCTGTTTCTCCAAATATGGTAACATCCTGTTTTTGGCTCCAATATGCCATCCAGGAAGTCGACTGGCCTCAAAACGGCCCTTCAGGAACCAATGGGTGATGTCACGGTCACTTTGTCCATAATATACTGTACACAGCCTATGGAAACGCCTATGTCTATGGCTACATCTATGAAAATACTTAGAAATTACTGCAATGAAATATACAAACACACAAGTCTGTGCTTCAACCCTCTATATTGTCTGCACATACTTGGCACTGCCACACCATCTCCTTTCTGCATTTGCCACACGTGTACTTGTAGCAATCAACACGGCGCACAGTGGTGTGATTGTTCTTCCACCCACAGTTCACCTGGCACATTGCCCTTGGCCTCTATTTGCTATTTTTACTGTTTTTATTGTTGCTATTACTGTCATACTTATAGTGACTGTGCAGTGTTAGGACCACTATTATTAGGGGTCCAAGCACGAATGTGCAGGGAACCCTATTTGTATTTGTTAGGATTTTTATTGTTATTCTGCCCTAAAAGTATCCGGACCCACCAGACCATAAGCGCTGCAGGTATGACACTTAGCATATACTGTAGCTTCAAAAAGTATGTTGCTACACAGATACAACAAATTGCACTGAAAACAGTTTGGCTGCATTCCCTGGGTGGAGTTGCATCTCGTGGTATAGGCCACGCCCATCTCCCTAGAAAAGTTTTGAATTTTTTGCAAAACACTTTTTCGTATCTCCTCCTTCAATTTTGGCTCCAAAATAGGTACGTAGTATGCTTGGACCAAACCGGATAAGAATTATCAAATGTTTTTTGCTAAGTCTTACCATTTTACTACAATTGGCTGATAATTTGACGGGGCATTTTAAACAATGTGCTATATCTCATAAAGGAATCAGTATATTCTGATCAAACTTGGTGGACATGTTCACTAGGGAAGTCTGCATAAAATGAATCCACACTTGACCTGATGGGGGCGCTACAAAAGCCACCGTACACCGTAGAATCAAAATTCTTTTTTCCCTCAAAAACCATAAACGCTCCAGCAATCAAACTTGACACATCGGTTGAGAACGTCAATCCCTACAAGAAAAAATATTTTTACATCGATAGGCCTGATGGTGGCGCTATAATAATAATTTATTTAATACATGTGTTTTCCTAAAAATCAGCCAATGAAAATAGGATGTTTAGGAAATCTTACCAGAAGAAATGTCAGAGTCTGAACTCGGCTGAAGGGCTATTTCTTCTCCATCGGAGTTGCAAGGGTTGACTTGGTTCAGGATGCTCCCAGATGTGAGCATTCCGGTTTGGGCACATTCCAATGTCCTTGTTAGACAACAGAACTGCTAATCTGGCAGGTAATGGCTGCGTAATGGCTACAAAAGAAAGGTGGCCAATTGAGTTGTTAATTAACAAACCACACAGCCGTTCGTCTGCCCTCTGGGCATCGCAGAAGGAGTCGGAAAACCTGGGTCTTGCCATCTGAGGGACCCATGATCATGCTCATCCGCTATATTGTCATGTAATTGTTGCGCTATTGGTCAGTGGGAAATAGCGCAACAAATAAATATGGGATGTCACTGTTTTGCAGGTCATTACATTATGGTTTTATTTTCATTCTACACAACATCTCAACTTTTTTTGGAAACAGCCTTGTTAATAATACAAACAAAATGTTTATTCAGTAAAACTGCTGAATTTTCAACTGTTCCAAAGGTTTAATATATTTTTCTCATATGCAGAATGAGTCATCAAAATGTTATTCCTGAATCCTGTTTCTGTTTAGAAACAAGCGTCTGAAGACTTCCTTGAGACTTTGAGTTTAAGAGATTGGCTTCCTTCAACATCATGATAAGCATTTTCGTCCACAAACAGGAAACGTGTTATCTTAACTCTTATGCAATTAATTAGTCAACAGATGTCGTTTCCTTAAGAATGAAAGCCTCTAAATAAGATCATTAAGTCAATCCACAGCTGGTGATTTCTGTATTGTGGCTAAATGTGTAAATAAGGCTATAGTTACTACATGTATTTGTTAACAAAAAAAAAAAAAAAGTGTGATCTGCGACAGATGATAGGAGCAGGGCGGGGCAGATGAAATGTGCAGTGTTTGCGTGTGTGTTTGAGGCTGTTCCATCCTGGTGATAGACGTGGTCTCCAGATGCTTCCTGCAGCTGACTTCATCACCGCGCGCAAAATCTGGGTCGCCTTCACTTCAGCGCTATTGTTGCAGTCATTGTTTCTAGACTAAACCCCGATAAAACTGCAGCACATGAACACGAATTTGTCACATGTCCCCCGAGAGGACAGTATAAAGTCTCCGCCAGACATAAACAAATGTCTACTGTATATTTTCTCCTTCCCCTGTGGTAGATTCTTGTCCATTTTTACAGGAACAAGAATATAATGTTGACGCCACCACATTAGAAGTATGTAATACTACTAACAAATAGGTCAAGAGCTGGGGATTGATGAAGGGGTCACTGCCAGGTTGTTTAGGAAGCAACATAAAGATGCCAAGTCATGAAGTAATCAGAACTGTATTGTCTCATCCTACTGTTTAGAAACAAAGATTCCATAACTCAGCACTTCTGATGTCCCACTTATTTAAGCTTTGGTTCAATGTAAGGCTAAAATCATAATTCATCATCAAAAACTGAAGAAGTTTCACAACTAAGAGATGCTTCGGTTCCTCTTTTCATCTTTCATCTCTGCCTCTTTCCTTCCTTTGGTGCTAGGAGGGGGGTGGGGGTGTGTGTTATAATTTACATTCTTTTTCACGTTCTACTCCTTCCTCATGAAAATGGGAATTTAAAATACTTGACAAATTAAAACTGCAATATGTTCCCGTGCAGGGTTATGTATATTAAGTGAAAAAGTCCTATCATGCTAAGTGTTGGACATCTGCTTGTTGTATTAGAGGGTCCAAATACACAAACATCTGTATTTTTTTTTTTTAGCTCAGACCATAGACTGTATATATTAGTGAACAAAGTGACCGTGACATCACCCACTGGTTTTCGAACGGCCGTTTTGAGGCCAATCAGGTTGTCACTTCCTGGATGAAATTTTGGAGGCAAAAACAGGATGTTACCATATTTGCGCAAATGGCGGGGGAGCTACAGTAGTGTAGTATGTCAGGGGTCTTATGGGTAATCCAGTGCTAACCACTAACTTACCTATGGTGCTGCTAGTGTAAGCACTTCCCCAAATCTACAGTTGAATCTGTCAGGAAGAACTATGTTCTTTTCTGACTCTACAGGTGAGTCGAGTTACCATGTGTGTCAATCAGATCGCAGCGTGGCAGTGATTTGTTGGGTTATTTGACATAATATCTAACTAATGGAGCAAAAGGTTAAGATGAACCCCCAGATCATTTATTAGAGGGTCAAAATAAAATGTATGAGAGTGGATTTGTACAGAAGTTGTAGTGGCACCAATAGGACTATTGGCTCTGGACTCGTCCTGCCTCTGCACAAGACAACTGATGGTTTACAGCATATTAAGAAGTGAAGATTAACTCTTGAAAAGGAATTAAAAACCATTCCAGTGAATCTGATGAAAGAATGCCATGAGTGTGCAAATTTGTCATCAAAGCTAAATGTGGCTACTTTAGCGCATCCAATAATATAAAACATATGATGGGTTATTTAACACTCTTTGTTTACTGCATAATTCTACAGTATAGTGTCCTTTGACAAGTAGTGTGTGACTCACGTTGCAGTCACAATATCTGTCAAAATATTCACAACATGACATTTTTTTTTAAATTTAACCCCATTTCGAGACATAGCCTTGTACACACTGAGCACCCGTACACTTAAATGTTTCCTTTGCTGTGGAAGTGGGAAACATGGCAAAAGAAACTCTTCAATTGTGGTCACACTTGGCCACCCATTACGTTGCCTTGTGGTGGCATCGGGTGGCGGTAACATGGCCAAGAGTCTGCGGAAACATTTTTCCCAGCATGCCTAGCTGCCAAAGTCAACAAATCATCAAATCATCTCAACCTTTGCTTACTTGCGATATGAGCAGCCACGACAGATTTACTATGGTAACAACACAGAGTAGGTCTAACGAGCAGCTGGACCAGAAATAAAAACTCACGTTTTTTAATCCGCGTTCATGAGAGTCTCTTCATGAAAAGTTTGTTTTACAGTGTGACAAAAGTTGGCCCTGAACTTGTTAAACTATCCTGGAGAAGAAGTGTCTGTCTGTTCACTCTGGCACGACCATGTAGGGAAATCCTGACCAAAATGTTACCCTGAGCTAAAATTAACCTGAATAGCTCGTCTTGAGTATCCAGTAAATGCTATTAATGCTAATACTAGCAGACAGAGCATTCACTTGAACTTATTTATTGCAGTCTCTGTGACATTTTCCAGCCAATTTATTGTTGCACCATTCATTTTTTCACCATATCCTTTATAAATAGGCTCACTGCCATGTGTAACACAAGACAGCTGGACATGATTACCGCGCTGCTATATACTCTCATTGTATCAGCTCTGTTGGCCTGGGGTAAATGAAACCGGGGTAACGGCATCAAGGGAGCTGCATGTTTCTGCTGAACTGTGGAGAGGCAAACAAAGCCGGCAGTGTGGCAGCGGCCGGGCTCTGTGTTACCACGTGCCAAACTGAGTTGACGCACTGGGACTTTGTCTTACTGGAGTCTATTTGGGATGCAGCGACACAGGAACCGCTGGTTTACTCTCCAGGGTTTCCTGTTAGTCTGCAGAGAACACACGTAGGTCAAAGAGTAAGTGTAAATGATTTTTACCATTTATTTTGATTTGAAACAACAGCACCACATACTCTGCCAGTCAAACGTTTGGACACATCTTCTCTCTCGGTGCTTTTCCTAATGCTGAAGACATCCACACTATGACGTATGAAAACAAAAAGTGTTCAACTACCCAGAACGTGTTTTATATCTTACATTATCTAAAGTTGCCGTATTTAGGTTGATGACAGCTTAGCACACTCATGGCATTCTCTAATCAGATTCACCAGGTAGCCACGTTAAGAACGGTTTTTAGTCCACACAAGAATTAATTTCTTAACGCGTCCATCAGTCATGTTGTCTTGAACTGACTGACATTAATATCTTAAAGAAAAGACGGACTGTCTTTTCACTTAACTCAGTGTTTCTTGCCATAATATGGATTTGTGCCATAGTTGTAGTAGCACTAATGAGACTATTGAGTCTGTACCCACCCTTCCCCTAAACAGGAAAACTGATGATCTAAAGCACATTAATATGGCACGGAGTCTCACAATTTAACTCAGCAGCGAATGAGAACCACTCCAGGTGATGACCTCGTGCATCTGATGAGAGAATGTAAAGCTGTCGTCAAACCTAAATGTGGCTACTTTAGACAATCGAAAATATAAAAGAGGTTCCGGGTTGTTTAACAGTTTTTGTTCACTACATAATTCCAGCTGTGTTCTACCACAGTCTGGATGTCTTCAGTATTTATGTACAATGTAGAAAATAAAAAAAGAAAGAAAAACTGCTGAAGAAGAAGGTGTGTCCAAACCTTTGACTGGCAGTGTATTTCACACCATTGTCTGTTACGTCACTGTGTCGTCTGGCACCAGATGAGCATGCTGACAAATGATTGGACCTGAGTCAGGAATCCTGTCTCCTGGCTTCGGTCGGTCGTCTCCGTATCAATAATGTTGGTTAATCAATCATTAACTTATTCAGTCATGTGCTTTATAAAAACACACACTAGTAACAAGTTCCCAGAGATAAAATTGACAGGATACCATCCGAGACAAAGACAAAAGCGGCCAATTCCAAAACAATGTGAACTAGCAAGCCAATAACACTGATGTCATAAAAGCATAAAACATCATCCCTGAGAAACGGACAAATATCAGCAAAACAAAGCAACAAACGAAGCCCCAGAACAAATTCCCCACGACATTCACTCACTTGAAAGATTGCAATTTCTACATTCTAGTGAATCAGTCCTGCAGGCTTTTGCAGATTTTACATATAACCTTCTGTAACTTTGCCGACCATCATCAGTCCTATCGATTCTGTAAATCTCAGACATCGTACGGGACCAGTGATGGAGACAATGACTTCGCTATGAAATGCAAATGCTTATCATTCAGATGGCTAAGTAGCTGGAGGTACCAGAATAGCATGTGATGGACCATTAAATTCCCTGGTGGTAAAAAAACAAATGTTGGGGGGGGCACGAGATATAGGGCACATACTGAGTGGAATATAGGCCAGAGAAAAGGTGGGGAGGCACATGAGCAGGATGCTTTACGAGCTAAATTAAAACAGACAACTGTTGCCGATTTTAGCTCCTCCTTGGAGACTGCGATGCTTCGACAGCGCTACACAATACCACTCATGGCCACAGATGGAACGAGCTCTTGGCAAACTTTCAAGGCACACGTGCACTTCACTGAAAAGGGGCAGCTCGGATACGAACACATAGTGAACATGACGACAGTGTAAACATGTGATCACAGACAGCGCCGTGGTGAACAGCCAGCAGACGAACACTTAAAACTGCTAAAACAGGCAGTAAATCAAATGGAAGTGAGCACTAAAAGGGGCAATATAGACAAATAACACATGACACGATGAATAATGAGTGCTCTTTAGTTTATATATAGACGTATACCACAATCTAATGTTCCACCTGTTGCATCCTATATCCATATACAATGTACAATGTTTATGTTCCCAATATAGACTTTTAATAACAGTGTGCACTAATAGCTGAACTACAAAGCACTTAAAAAAGCTCCAAACGCATTTGCATTAGTGCTTCTATATACAGGAAAAATATGCATGTACTGGATTTTTGTTGTAATTCAGCCTTGTTATTTAAATTTAAAGGCCCCATATAGTGGCACTTGAATTTATATCTGCAGTGCTTACATGTGTCTATTAGAGACTCCCGTAGGGGTGACGGTAAATACCGGTAGTATTGGATTTTTTTTTCCTTGTTTTTTGAGGGCGTCTTTGCGACACTGCCACACAGGCTCCGCCCACTTTTAATCAGAAAACACTGACCGGTTGAACTTCATGTCATTCTAGGTGAACAGGAATCAGACAGTGGCAGAAAGCTACTACAAACAGAATAATGCCATTTTCATGGGCAATTTTAGAGGGAAAAAAAAAGAAAAAGGCTGACGGGGTGATTTTAGCTTGAAGAGCTCGTTGTAACTTGTAACGCTTTAATAGTTAGGATTCTACGAGTCTGGGGGCACCTTGGTGGATCCCCTGGTAGCGTGATTTAGCTTGATTATGATTGGTTATGACTAAAACAGCTTATTTATCTTATTGTGTAGACAGGACTGGGAGCACTGAGCAAGATCGTATTTTCCTCATTTTTTATTGTAGATCACAGAGTTTCTACAAACCTCAAAATCAAATAATTAAAAATAATCACGGGATGCAAACCTATTCTTTACAAATGCAAACACCACTATAGCATACCTGCGTTATTACGGCATCCAGAACCACATACCTTACACTCCGTACCATCTCCAGCTGTTTTTCTTCAAACACTCTTTTTGGCCTGAGGCTTGAAACACTACCAACGGAAAATTCCTCAGTAAAATACATCCAAATGAAGATTTTTCTCTTGTTAAATTATTCATTTTCATGTTACACACAACCCTTCCTTCCCAATTATGCATCAATCACCACAGCCAGGTTTTCCCTCCCTAAATGTGAGGTACACGCAAACTTACAGTCTGCATAGAGTTTATTTAAGTAAAAATCACCAAACAAAGACCATCTGGAGGTCTGCTATGCTGTCAGTCGATGCCAATGAAAACATGTTTAAAGTGATCAACATGAAAGACTTGCATAATTTCAGGAGGAATTAACTCAAGAAAAAAAATGCCGGTACTGAACTATTAGCTTCTGTACTCTGCGCTCCTCGAGTAACTCCAACTATGCACTTATGTTCTCAAAACCACATGATTTATTGAGGCTGGTCCAGCTTCTTATTTGGGTTCGGACGGTGAAAATGAAGCATGCGTGTTCTGGTATTGCTGCCCCGTGTACTTTATATTGAACAAATCAAACGTAAGCAATGCATGATTAGATTGTGCTGTTAACGGAGCACTTTAAAAGGTGATCCGATTTACAAAGTCAACAAACGGGGTCAGCAGCTGGTCAGCACGAAACGAGTGGCTCAGAATAGCTGGTGGCCTGCGTGCACGGCTCCGCTCACGCACCAGGACTGGCGCGATCAGCCCTGACATGCGGGTTTTCCGTCGGCGGTGCCAGCGTGCAGCTCCGGTCCACACGACGGCAGCTCTGCACCCTGCTGTGACGTGAGCCTCATTCCCGTGTTTTCACTGTATGTTTTAGCTATAAGGAGGGTGGGGCAGGGTGCAGCACCCCCCCCCCCGCCTCCCCCGCCCCCAGTTGGGCAACCAGCTGGTTTCCATTAGCATACCGCTTCAGAGGAATGGGAGGACTGGCTCATGTGGGCAGACATATGAGGAAGACGAATGGTGCGATTGGTCAAGCAGACTTATTCCCTCTGTCGGAGAGGAGCCAGATCATCTCTGATTATGGTGATTGTCTGCTGCAAAGTTTAGGACACACCTACGGCATGATAGGAAACCATTGTGATGATAAGCAATGGCCTCTAGTTTTCGTCTGCCGTTCACATCGAAGGTTAATTAGCTTGTAAACAGTCTGCTAAGGCTGTCATTTGGGCACCACACCGTCACCTCCATGTGCGGCATTCTGAGCCTCGGTTACACCTCCAACACCACATCTGCTTTTTTTCCTGCTATGAAGGTTGAGTTAATGTATTGATTGAATAATAACTGACACGAATATACCAATTAGTGGGATAATTACAAACTGTTGGCATTGGTAGAACTTGACTCCAGTGGAAGTGGCAGGAAATACTTCTCGAACAAAATAAAAATGAGTCCAACACTTTGGTTCCAGATGAACTGATTAAATGCTTCACAGCAGGTGTCGTCTTTCTAATGAATTCAAGAGTTCATTATGTATTCATTACCAGGATGCTCTTTGGCTTTTAACACTAGAACAGGCTTTTCAGTTATTTATTACTGTCTTTTATTGAAATACTAAATAATTCCATTTTGTAACTTTTCCTAAAATTGTGTTGTTTTATGCTTCTGTGTAATATAGTCCATTTAAATCCTTATGAGCACTTATACCTATAATAGCC
>JAQQAE010022861.1:0-10167 GCA_029823295.1 Pseudamia nigra
GCTCACATGGTACTGATGATGCTGGAGTGCATAAAAACTGTAGAGATAGTTGGAAGAGGTTGGGATAAATGTTTCTGTGGCCCAGTCGGCAGATGCGCTGCCTCATTAGGACAGTTTGAGTGCCTTGACCACAACCCGAAACAGCTGCTGTATCGGTCAGGTGACTTTTTTCTTAAAGCGATACGCGCACCTGCACTGACACGGGGTTTCGCTCTGTGAGCTCGACACATGCGCCGACGCATCAGTGTTGCACCCAAGGACTCAAATCAAGGCCAGATAACACAGTCTCACTCCAAAGGCACAGAAATTTCACCTCTCAAGCGATCCTGTGTGTTGCAATTTACATTTCCAGGCTTTAAAATCAAACCATGGAGAGCACCCAGCGATTCCGAGATGTTACCCACCTTTCAATTCAGTTCAACAATCATCCCATTCTGCGCCGCCATGCTCTCACCAACTGATCGATGTGTTGGTAGCGCTTCGCTGGGTCTGCATTTTGATAAGCTCCCGCCAACTTCTTGAGTTTTCGATATGCCAGGAAACCTCCAAAGCCAATCAGCAGAAATCCTGTGATCATAAATCCAAACAGGTAGATGTCCTCAACATCTTCAATCGAAAGATCACAAAGACACATAGCACTGCCTGTGGGGGCAGTGCTATGATGTGGGGTTGCTGCTGTTGGTCAGGTCTAGATTCAGCAACTGTATGTGCCCAAAGAATGAGGTCAGCTGATGACCTGAATATACCGAATGACCAGGTTCTTCCATCAATGGATTTTTTTCTTCCCTGATGACATGGGCATATTCCAAGATGACAATGCCAGGATTCATTAGGCTCAAATTGTGAAAGAGTGGGTCAGGGAGAATGACACATCATTTTCACACATGTTGGTCACCACAGAGTCCAGACCTTCACTCCATTGAGAATCTTTGGGATGTGATGGAGAAGGCTTTGTGCAGCGGTCAGACTCTACCATCATGAGTGCAAGATCTTGATGAAATGCAACACTGGATGGAAATAAATTTTGTGACATTGCAGAATCTTGTTGAAACAATGCCACAGCGAATGTGTGCTGTAATCAAAGCTACAGGCGGTCCAACGAAATACTGTATTAGAGTGTGTAACCTTTTTTTTGGTGGGGACTTTTTTTCTTGGCCATGCAGTGTATATTGTGATGATTTGCAAAACATTAAAAGTGAAAACGCTCATATTCATCATATCCTACAGTTCACAATATTATTAAAAGTTTGAGACTGGAAACCAGAACTGGATGAATATCATTGTGGGGGGCCTCAGACAGCACTGCATCAAAAACACATAGGATTCTGTAGCAGACATCAGGAACACTTTCAAAAACCACTGTCTGTGAACAGTTTGGTGCTGCATCCACAAATGCCCATCGAAACTCTACCATGCAAAGAAGAAACCTTATGTTAACTGGACACCAAAATTCTGCACCTTCCTGAGCTCTTTTAAGATGAACTGAGGCAAAGCAGAAAACTGTTTTGTCATTTGAGGAGTCCAGAATATGAATGTGTGGATGCCATGTCTTCCATTCTGATGAGGAGAGATACTATCTGGCTTGTCAACCCATTCTCACTCATCATATGCTTGGTCACGTTCCAAGTTGCCACATACTGCCACGCAGAGCCCAATCTTGTTACATACAATGGTGCATGTGGCCATGTGTTGTTAAAGGAGATATCATGAAAAATCAAGTTTCTGTACTTTTACCCTGATGTTTCCAGGCCTTAGAATAGTGTTGCAGTGTCAAAACAGTCTTTTCAGGGACAAATAGTGAACAGAGGTTTTCTGATCCGGTCAGCTGAAGCTGCCTGAAAACCTGCAATTTGCCTTCACCCTCAGATGTGACGTGATCTCCTGTCAATCACCTCAGTCTGAAGCCTGGGTCCCGCCCACTTGGACTCAGGTCAGCTCTTGGCAAGGTTCACGTCAGACCAGTGCCTACCAGTCTCTTGTCTAATTTGCATAATACCCACCCCGTGAACTCTTAATTGGTCCAACCACCTATCACTCAGAAAAACAAACAACCAATTAAAAACGAGTTGTAGGGAGGGACCAAAACAGGATTTTTTTGCAGGCAAGGTTCAGAGAAAGGAGACCACAGCGTCCAGCTCAGGTAGCAAAATGACTATACAGAACTATTCTGTTTCTCCACAGCAGTTACAAACCCTTAGTTATATAGGAACTGTGTCTGCTCCCCACCCAGCCAAATCATATAAATCAATAACCAGAAGAAGAAGAAAAAATTCAAATAACCTAATAAATTTGTGTCCATCAATACACACAGAATAATCAAAATTTAAATCTCTATTAATCAATGAATTAATTAGTCATCATCAAACTGATTTACTCAGACTTTTGGAAACGTAGCTGCATCAGGATGAATGATTCTACTTCCCCCACCCACATTAACTGTCACATCCCTAAACTCACAGGCTCTGCACGTCAGTATGTGACAACTTGGTACATGACCAAGCTTCAGTATATGATGACTTGGGAGTGAGATTGCATTTGGCTTGTTATCAGAGCTCAGTTCCACAGCCAGCATCTGTGATGGTATGTGAGTTTGTCCACAATGTTTGGGTAACCTGCATGTTTCTGAAGGCTCCATTAATATTAAACAATACAGATTCTGAGCAATATGTGCTGCTAAACGGATGGGTTTTTTTTTAGGAAAGAAAATGTCAAAAGACGTTTTGCACATGCAGCAATTCAACAGCATTTCTCTGTAGTAGAAGAGTCCAGGTGCCAAACTGGCCTGATGCAGTCCTGCCATGTCATCTATTAAAAAATGTCTGGTGCATGATAAAAACATAAAATATGACAAAAGAGACCCTGAACTGGTGAGCAGCTGAAATCCTACATTAAGCAAGAAAGAAAAAAACATTCCACTTTCCTCAATCCCCACACACTCAGAGAATGTTGTTAAAAGAAGAGGTGATCCAACAGAGTGGTAAATATAGTCCTCTCTCAGTTTCTTTAAAATGTGTCACTAGCATCACATTCAGTTTCAACAGTTGATTGCTAAGTTGGTGCTATGTTCAGTTAAATATGGGGTTTGGGTGTTGTACAAATCACATTTCAACCACGTGACCCAAGATTCTTGGACACACGGTTGTGCATTTCAAGATTAAAACAAATAAATAAAAATGTTACATCATGTGGATTCATTCAGAGTAAAAATATTGGTATCACTTTATAATGATTTTTTGCTCACAGGTTTCCTCATTTTGTGGCTTGTTTAGGTCATTTTTATTCTCTTCATATAGGTTAACAAAAAAGGCATGAATGGATGCCTTAACATTTCACTAGAAAATGTTTGAGTAACAAAATTTCCAGGGGGATCCAAAGATACCTGACTATACATGTCCCCCCAGTATTCAGAAGAAACCTACACCCTTGTCCAGAACAATGTTTTTTTTTTTTTTTTTTTCATTTTTCCTCACAGTCCGTTTAACTCTAGTCCTCTCATACAGTCTTTCTGCCCACTTACTGTACATATCTGTGATGTACTGGGCAACTTTTAAAAGCAGTTCAGGTGGAATTACTGCTTTTAACGCTCTGAAACATCTTGTTGCCAGGAAACATTTGAACAGATTTTTGACCCTGCTTATTCACTTTGTTGCCTGTTGCTTGGACGGCTGCCGAGTGTATCACCACCACCCTGACAATCAGAACCAGAGCAATAATGAAAAATGATGACATTAGAATATCATTATGCAGATGCAATTCATACCATCTGCTTGTGTTTTTAATTCCTGCACCATTTCAGCGATCAGATACAACCTCATGGAGCCTTTTCCCTTTGAAATAAGGTCTTAAAACAACCAACTCTGTAAGATGGAGTGATACATCACCCACATATAAGCATAAAGGCATTCATCTATTGCATATTCTTATTTTCTGGAAAGTGGTAAATATGTTTATGTTTTCTCTCACCTTTGCAACATGCTTCACCACAAAGGTGTAGTTGTTTTGTTTTTTAAAACATCACAGGCAATTTTAATTGACCTTCTTAAAAAATAACCTCAAGCACTTCATTGTCTGTGCTGTGAGAGATTGTTAATGCATCATTTTGTGCATTTACAACATAGGTGTATGAAGGGAACAAATAATAAATAATATGAACAAAATAAGCAACAAAATGAAGGAAAAAGAGCTGAATTGTCAAGAAATTGCAAAAAACAAGATAATACAGAAAATGAACAGAAGGAACAAAATAATTAATACAACTAAAACTACTATAAAAATAGAAAAGTAACACATACAAATTTTTCTAATATTGAAGGAGATGAATTCCCCTCTTGAACAGTGAGGTAGGGGTGAGAGTATGTATAGTGTGCTTTCAACTGCATCCTGTCAGTGTAGTGCCATCGTCAAGGTGATGAGTGGCACAGTCATGTCACTGTGAAGGCCTGTTTGGCTAGGTACCTGGATGAGTTGGACATCGTAGACCGTCTCAGTTGAGAGATTCCAGTTGGTGATGCTGCAGCAATTGCTACCCACCCACCTGTAAAGCATGACCCACCAACTCTTCAGGAGACTTGAAAGCAGCTGAAGGGATGCAAGGTGTCTACTGTCAATTCCATTCAAGTGAAAATGCTCAAAATGCAGTGCTCCCGTCCTCCTGTGCAAGAACAGGTGACATGCCATCCAACTGGAAAAAGGGCTTGATTGCCACTATCTGGAAAAGGAGGGGTGACACCCCCGAACAGGGTGCAACAACTGCTGCTCAGCAAACAGCACCCTTAACAGTCTGATTTTACACAAAAACAACAACTGCGGACCACATGCTTGTGCATGTGGAAGTTTAACTGCTGACTGCTCACATCCTTTTGCAAGGTGTTTGACTCACTGTGTAGAGAATTCTTGAGCGCTGTGGGGTTTCCCTGATGCTCATACAGTGATCCCTCCCTTCCTGTATACCAGTTCAAAGAGTCCAGTTGAGTCCATCTTTGTGAGTCCATTTAAGCGTGTCTTTCCTGGCGTGGCCCCAATACTTTTTAGCACTTGCATACACCGGATTATGGGAAGGGTTGCATGTCCGTACAAATTGCAAAGCCTTGTTTGATGAGGAAAAGACATCTGATTGTGACTTTCCTGACAGTGCCATGGTTTTTGTAGAAATTGTGAATGTTCTCAGAGAGGCACTTGAAACAATGAGTGAGGAGATAGAGCCGTTAGGCCTGTGTGTATCCTGCTTTAAGATGTCCTAGGTCAAGACAAAGATTCAGGCCTTCAAAAATTTCTTGGATGAGTCTATAAACTCTATTTCTGTGCTGTGCTAGAATTGAAAATCATGAACTTATTCACTTATTTCAGCAGTGTAATTCACTGTTCCACTGGGTGCAAGGTAGATAGCAGTCACTGATAATGTAGCCGTGTGCAGGGTGTGAAGAATTCACTGAAGAAGGCAATGTTGTGAAGATTTGAGTCTTTCATCCATCGATCCCTCTAGCCTTATATATTATGAAGCCTGGACACTGATCACAAGATGAAGATTACACCGGAATTTCTTCATGAACACTTTGCTTTATCATGCCAAACTCCACCTTTGTAGCAGACAAGACAATTTTGAAAGGGGCAAGGATGCAAAGTGTCTTAATCTGAGATGTATTCTGTCTGTTACAGATTTGGTATGCCGGGTGAGGCAACCCTAGGCTATATGGTTAGCAAGGTTGCTGGGGTACAAGGTTCCACAGGACTGGTGTGCGCCCATTCTTGATGGGACTCCCTTGAATACACAGTATACTTCAGCAGAATGACACCATATGGTAATTGAAGACTGAAGATCATAATTCACAATAGGAGCGTCTCCATCCACGAGTAACACACCCACCATTGTTTGTCTTAGCTCTAACCACTTGATCAGATTCTGAGGGAGGACAGCAATGCATCCATGGTCCATGCATAGTGTCAGCAATTTGACAGGACAAATGAACAATGCAGTGTGGTTAGTGCGGTTCTGTGATTGCCGCTCCCCTCTCCCAGTGTGTTTTATATTCATTATGTCCTGCTCTTTCCCATGAAACTTGTGGCATATTCATCAGCAGTGTGACAAATTAGATGTGCAGTGAAATGGAGGATGACTGAGAGCAGTGGAAGATTAGATTCACTCCAATCTCACCAGTAATCAGTAATCCCTTCATTTCTGTGGGGAAATACCCAAGGATGGGGAAGAAAATTAGATCAAATTTTACTGAACAAAGCATTAGAGTGGCAGAGGAAAGAGATGAAACAGAACTGTTTTTAGTAGTAGTTTAGCATTTTTAGTCAGGCATCTTTGGAGCCTCCTGGAAATTTTGACCTAAAATTTAATTTTATGTTCTTGGGAATTCTGAATTTATCCATTTGTCCATCCATCCATTTTCTACCCCTTCATCCTCGCCAGGGTCAGGGGGTTTTGAAAGATTTAGTTTGGAGCTGTTTGGACCCTATTAATACTTGTAGTAAATGAAATTAACTAATTGAGCTCTAATATATTTCTCCAAATGTAAGGTGTTAGCCTACTGTAGATGAAACCAAGTATTATAATATTTCATGTACTTTCCTCTTTAAATGTTAAAAATAAGGTGCATAGGCATAAAGACTGAGTTTATTAATGACAAAAAATTAACAAAATCTTCAAATTAATCTAAAAAAATGAATGAAAAATGATGAATAATCCAATAAACTATATTGCTCAAGCGAGAGCAAAATTATGCTCAAAAACAATCAAAAAAGTTTTGTAAATTAATGTATTCAAGAATTAACTGCAAATGAACAAAAACGAACACATCAATATAAAAATCTACCATTATATATGTAAAGTAGGATTTTTAGAGGCAGGAAAGTTGTATACGATTTAAATTAAACTAGTAAAAGCAGTTTTATTGGGGGAACATATGCATGTTTTACTACGCAGAGAGACTAATCCACCATCCCCCCACAATGTTACTCTTATGGATGGAAGTGTACGTAGGTAGACTGTATTTATGTCACCTGCACACTATCATGCTTTTTACACCTAACATGTATTAAATTGAGCATCATATAGAGTCACTTTAACTAAAATAATCTTCTGAATAACTCTGCCTCTGCTCTGAAAAAGGATAAATAAATTATGTTGACTGTGATTCTGTTTATGATGAAGTAAGAATGATGTTTTACTTATCATTTTAGTTTTCTTTATTAGACCTGTTGCACACTTCTTTTTCATTGTTCATGTCTCCATAGAGAACAACCATGGGGGTAAATGAACCGCTGAGGAGAAGAAGATTCAAAAACACAAGTATAAGAATATTTGTCTATACACTGGCTCACAGTTCAGAGTCTGCTCCTGTCCACTTGTCTTAATGTTTTCTGTCCTATTTATCAGACAGTGGATGAATTCAGAATCCCTGTAAAGCCATTTGAATTAATACAGTGTTGCAGAGACATCTAGTGGCTACTGCTCTAAAGCCTCACAGAAAGCAGCAGTGTACAAGAATTATACTGCTGTTTGAAGTGTTTACATCATTTAGTAAAAGTACCAACAATGCAAAGTGAAAATATATGTGAAAGGTATTTGGTGCTTTAGTTAATTCATTACAATGATTTAAAATCAATACACCTAGAGATTCATGGTAAGTGAAGCTCAGTAAAACATGCAATATTTGTCTTTGAGGTGCAGTGCTATAAACTAAACAGTGCAAGTGTGTAAGCGCATGAAGGTCCCATACTGTGAAAATGCATCTTCATTGATTTTGAGGTTTGTATAACTCTGTGGTATAAAATAAAATCTGTGAAAATGTGAACTTTGGTCACTTCTGCAACTGCTGAGAAATCCACACAGCAACATAGATAATAGAATATACAAGCTGTTTGGAATGTTTGTAACTTGTGACATGACAAGTGAGAACCAATCAGAGTCAGCTATAAGGCAATGGTCCCACCCCCATTTGAATAGAGCCCCAGCCCATCCAGTTTTGACCCATGGGGCTTGCATTACAAACTGCATTACACTCGCTGGAAGGCAACAGGTAATTTTGTGATCCCAAATGAAATATGGTACCTTTTATCTATACAATGTTTTAGAATTCAAAAGACAATTTTACAAATAAATTAAGTCTAGGTTTGTTGTAAATCTGTTGAAATATAAGACTGTGAGAATGCATCATTGTAAAGACTACAAACATATGTGACATATGCAATGTTATCATAACTATGTCTGTCCACAGACTATTCAGAGCTGCTGAACAGTTTCTGCAGCTCGACATGAACAGACACAACATAATTTTCACCTCATTCAATGCTTTATCCTCAAAGAACAAGGTAGAATTTCCCAACATAGAGACAGTTCTTGTTGTGACATGTGTCATGTGAGACAGAGGTGAAGTCTATTTCAAATTTTCAATCTTCTGTTTTGTCTTCATGGTTGGAACCAGTCACAGTCCAGTAAAATGCTAGCCACAACCCATGAGTCTCATTCCTGACAAGAAAATGGCCCATGAAAATCCTTGTGTCAGAATCTGGTTCCAAGCCACCTTGGATCATATTGAATGATCTGTGTTTCAACCAGTCAGAGCATTTTCTGATGAAACGTGTGTAGGTACAACACCTTGTAACTAAAATTATTACACTTTATTTAGTCAGCGCTGTTACAGAAGTGGTAAAGTTGTACATTTGAAGACACAGGAACCTTTAAGTTTTGTGAACCAAAGTACTTTTAAAACCTTCAATGTTACCTTAGTAATTACTGGTAGAAGGTGGGATTTGTTCTGTGCTGCATCATCTAACACTGCATGTACTGTAACCCTGCATGAAACACATGTTGTATGAAAAAAATGCCTCATGGAGCATTATGTGCAGTGTTAGATGATACAGAATAAAAGTACATTTTTCTCATTTGCTTTTGCAGTAAAACATATCAACACACCATGAATAATAACTTCAATCCATGCATTACACTCAGAGATTTTAAACAGTTCAGAAAATAATCTTAGAGATAATTCAATTATAGGCCTTAAATACTTTGTGTTTTTTGTGATAATGCTGGTTCTTTTGTGCACAGAAAAGGACACTGGAAACACTGATGCACAGAATATAACATAATGAAATAATTTCAGATCTACTTCAAATTTATTTTATTTTTTAAATTTAAAACTTCACATTTTTGGTGGTTCTTGCTTTCAGAGCTAATCGGTGAGGTCAGGTGTCACTGTACTCTGATGTGGTGCTACTGTAAAGTAGGTGACACGTAACATGACAAACAACGTATCAGATGTACAGTTGTACATCTATCTGCAAATACATACAGTGTTGCTTGGAAGGTTGTGAATTCATTAGAATTTCCTATAATTCTGCAAAAGTCTCACCTATAACAATCTGTCCTAATGCCCTAAAAGTAGGGAATGAGAATCCAATTTAAAAACTGAGACATAGTGGTACACATTTATTTATATACTTATCTAATGCATTTAATTTATTTATTGTGTAAATGTATCCAATACTACAATTTGGCAAAAGTATGTGAACCTTTGTCGTTAGTACTTGGTTTAACCGCCTTGTGCAGCAATGACATCAACTAGACATTTCTAATTACTGAAAAAAAATTGCCCATCCCTCCAAACAGAACAACTTTGACATGTAAAACTCTAATGATGTTGTAAGTCACATTTATCCCAAAATCTAAGGGCTTTGAAAAATGTTCAACAAGCACCATATAGTTACAAACCACCAATATAAAAACAAAGATTTAAATCAGGAAATAAGCAGTATAGAGGCATTTTATTAGGAAAATAGAAACATCTGAAAAGCGTAACGATATCAGATCATTTCTTTCATACTATGTAAACCTGCTATCTCAATTTATTTACTTCATTACTCACCTTCTAACTTACTGCCATTAGTTCTACATTGTTTTTAGAAGGCTGAACTAGCCTATACTTGATTTCACAACATTAAATCCAAAAGAACAACTTTTGTAGAAAATGTCAATTTGAATTTGATTCTGACATTGCGTTTCAGAAAAGTTGGGTGAGGGTCCTGTTTACCACTTTTACTCTGCCACTCGCCCTTATTTTAACAACACTCTGTTGTCATTTGTCAGCACATGTAAGATGTTTTGGAGACAAAGTCAGAGAGGCTAGATTGAGATGGTTTGGACATGTACAGAGGAGGGAT